>JAPYZM010000333.1:0-35527 GCA_030522845.1 Psyttalia concolor | reverse complement strand
CGATCACCCGCTGCTCGCTGCGTGATTCCACTTCTTTCACACGCACGAAATCTCCTCCTACTTTACTTCATCATCCGTCACACATAATACCACCGGTGTCCAATCGCTTTACAGAATTTTATGCTGGTTTTTTTTCTTTATCTCTCTTTTGAATGTTCAGGTGTAACATTTTGTCGAAATATTTATTGTAGATTTCAGGTGGATCGGGGATTCGTAGAGGGGGGGGGGGGGGGGTTGATTTTGGGGTTATTATTTATGGTGATTGTGAATTATTGATTTGGTGGAGGGGGAGAGGGAAGGGGAGGATTTATTGAGGACGAGGGGATTGGAATTTGTTTAGATGAGCTGAGGGAATTTGGGATGAGGCGATATTTTGAATGATGTCTTGAGTTAAGATGTTTCTGATTGGTTTAAGATGGGTTTGGGGCTTTGATAGGGACGCGGAAATGGTTTGGGTGTGAGGAGTTTTGATAACGCGACATCTTTTTTGATAGTTAGATGTGAAGTAATGTTGGAGTGATGGCGACGCGACATTACGGCATAAAAAAATGTTGCCGTCCAGAAATGAGAAATTTAATGAGGCGTCCTGGTATTAAGTTGCTTCCTCTTTCATTTCAATCCAAAAGTACTTTATCACGCGTTCAAAATCCTCTCACATTTTTCACCGAACGCTCATCAACCCCAAAAATCGATCATCTCCCCTACCCTCACCCCGAAAAATACAAGTGAACCGCCTCGCTCTCCGTCATGTCAATCGCCCAGGGTTCACGCCCTCCTGCAGTGCACGTCAGCGTTACCAATATTTATAGTAATTTGATACAACTTCGTTTCGAAACAAAAAATTGCCGGGGAACCCGCGATAGTCATCCAGAGGGTGGGCCATACATCCCCAGCAGCTCAGACGCAGCCGCACTTCCCCCACCTCTTCGCACTCACCCCTTGGGTCATCTATTCGCCTCCTTCGATCCGGCTATTCCGCTCCTTTATCTTCGTCTGCTGTTACCTTATTCGGCCGCCCACCAAAAAATTAAAAAATAATTAGCGGCTGCTTAAATTTTTTAGAAATACTCCAAATTTTTTACAATATAAGAAAAAAAATGTTCGCATCCCAAAAAATTAATTTCTATTTTACAAATGTTTCTTTAATTAATTCAAATTTAATTTCGCCAATTTTTTGAACGCTTAGGATTTTTTTACTAATTTTTTTGACAAGTGAAAGAATTTTTTTTTAAGCTTTTGATCCCGGGCTTACTCTAGACCTTTCGCCCGTTTCAATTCGGATTCGCTCACTTCGTCTACTCAATACTTTTCCGATTTTTTTTTCATTTCTCCGATCACTCATTCATCATCTAGAATAAACAGTTGAGGGAGACTCGGTCGGATTAACCGGCTCATGGTGCACTCTCGATGGCCTCCAACGCGATCAACGTTAAACGCATAATCCGATCGGCGGTTATAAATCTAGCCGAGAATTCGATCGACCGACGATAGAGGAAAAAAGTTAAAAAAAAAAACATTCTCCAAAATCCTGCGGTATTTTATATATCCAACTCGTGATATATTTATTTGTTCCTGTGGCAGGATTAATCCATCCGAATATTCAATCGAATATGGAGCTAGCTTGAATGGAGGGAGATTTTTCGTTAAAAAGCTGGGGAATTTTTTGGGAAAATTGGAGAATTTTTTATATAACTCATAAGAAATTCCGCCAATTTAGTTACAGCAAACTTTGAAATTTTTTCAAGTTTCTCAAAAAAGGAATTTATTCTTCCAATGTCCTTGGAATCCAGAATTTTTTTTCAATTGATCTAGAAAATTGGAGAATTTGGTTCGAATTTTTTTCAAATTCAATTGATCAACGAATGGCAGGAGAAAAAAACTTACAGTATATTCCCGAAAATCTACGAGTATTTGCAACAGCGAGATATATTTATTTGCTCCCCAGTGGCAGGATTAATCCATTCGAAAATTCAATTAAAACGTGCCTTATGGGGCTAGTTTAAATTGAGACATTATAAAGACATGCAGTTGCATCTCAGACTCCAAGACAGGGTTGGAGCAGGTGGAGGCGGGGGGAGGCAAGAGGCTCTCTCGCGCGTTGCGGTGGCAGACTATTACGCGAATCCCACATAAATTGAAAGAGGACGCGGTGGCTCCGGCTTTCCGTAACAATAAATCGCTCAGGCTGAAATAATGGCGACTCATTTTGTAAATAGCGTTCAACTTAAAGTATCTTAGATAGCCGGGAAAATGTATACAAGTGGAGCTTTTAAAATACTTCAGTTAAAATATTTGTTTGGCAATATTTAAAACGAATTATCGAGAGAAAATGTGATGATAGTAAAATGCTTACACTGACGAAGAATTTTACACTTTTTTTAGTCGCGGGAGGGAAATTGGAATAAATAATTTTGTAGTTAAATTGATGGAAAAAGGAGATAAGGTTTTTGAAAATCCTGGGAAAACCCGGGATGAACAAAGGAAATTTTCAAATTTTTTCCTTTCGTTGATTTGATCTGTGGATGGATTTTTGAAGATTTTCGAGTCTTAAAAGTTAAATTGAGGCCTGAAAGTCCCAAGTTCAAGTTGAGATTAGAAAAAAAATCTCAACTCGATCTCTGAGAGTCTCTAGAGTCTTGAAATATGTCTCTTTATATTGAATGTCTAAAAAATTACTCATACCCAACATTACTTTAACTAAAGAGAAGGGAAGAGTATTTTTTCCTTCGCCAAGGAGTGACTGCGAGAGCAAACTCCTATTTTCTTTATTCGTCCAACCAATTCTCGGGCCGCTCGCGGGAGATATTGCGCTACGACGATAACTCACCCACCCGTTCCTTCTATCAGTCTACAAGCATCCTCCTCCGCCCCTCCTCCCATGAGAACCCCACCCCCAGAGTCGACTTCATTGCGCCCGACGCGCGTTTGTCTCCCAGCGCGTCATACCCCCGGACCACCCCTCGCGAACGTGCTTTTTCCTCCTTTTCCCATTCTCGGCATCCCCTCGGCTCCACCGGCTCTCGTACAGAGATAGTTTTTAACTCACGCCTGTATTTCCTCCTTATACAACCATTCTTGTAGATGTCGTATTCATGCATTTAGAGATTCCAGAAGCGGGTGATAAATGTTCTTCTTTGTTTCTAATTTCGGAAGCCGGGATGAATGGCTTTTTAACAGTCCTATTTTTGGTTCCTCAAATAGGCAATTTTGGTTTTCAGGGGTGGAGATATTTTCCGTCTTTCGTTTTGAAAAAAAAAAACATTCGGTAAAGGAACATTTGCAAACGAAAAATCCTTGTATTTTATTTATGAGTGTGACGTTTCGCAGCCAGACCATCCTCAACATTAATCCTGAATGATCTAACTATGTGAATAGTCCCTATCACTATTCACATATGGGAAGTTTTTCCTCATCTATTTTTTAGGGCCGTCACACCCTGTAACCGGCTAACCGTCGCGTGAGTTTCACTCACGTTGGGGATTTTATGTGGAAGGTTTGGGTACGGATTCTTTAACAAACACTCGCGTGTCCAGTAGATAACAGCTATTTTATTCACTACTAAGTAATATCTAAGATACACGACACAGTTGCTGATGGGTTCGGTACGCGTTATTAATATCTGGAGAGCTAAGATGACCGGTTAGATCTCCTCCCAATCGTACTCTGCCTCTCGAAGACTCGTCAAAACTTCACAAGCCCTAATTTGCTGATCTAAGTTGTCCCACGGTTTGCCTCACTAATATTGTCTCTTGTCTTCATTGACGGAGAGTCACACATTCAAACAATCCACTCACGTGGACTGGACTCGGCAAGAACCATGAGACTGCTTATTCCGATATCCATAGGACACCGTGTGACTGCTGACCCAGGCATCCAAATGGGATTGTATGTTCGCTGACCAGGGTATCCAACAATACCGAGGGGCTGCTGATCAATCTCCAAGTGATACCTTGGGACTGCTGACTAATGTCTGGACGACCGGAAAGAGGACTCAAATTTCTAACTCACCTCATCCTCCATTGTTCCTATCATTTTCATATTAATTCATAATCGACGTATTGGTCGATCCCACTACCTCACATGAGTTTTTATAATTTTTTTCTACGTCTTGCCATTTGAGAAATCCCACTGACGATATTTTCAATCGGGTCTTGGAATTTCAGTTAAAAAGGTCAATGTGAGGATGCTGAAGGGCAAAATAAGGCCCCTGAAGGTCAAGTGAGAGGGGAGGAGGGGGAAAATATGGATCAATCAAAATAAATTTTAAGAGGTCAAAAGAATTATTCCAGTGAAGGTGACCAGAATCACAAGAACGTAATCCCCAGTTTGATTATGATACTGATAATTGGGTTTACCCAGCACCGCTGGATTACATTATCACAACATAAAAAAAAATAGATAATCAAATACTCATCTCCCAATATGATCTATCAATTCAATAGTAGCGCCTTCAATGCCCAATTTCCTCTACCAAATAAAGAACCCTCAATCTCCAATTTGAACCGATTTCCCCACTTCAATTTACCCAGCCGAAAATCGGAATTCTATGGAGCCGTTTATAACGCCGTGAAATGTGATAGATTCCAATATGGATTGAGATTGAGTTTAGATTAGGATAAACGGGTGAATCTTTTTGGGGTTACAAGTAGACGAATGGCAAAGCCCGAAATGTTTTTTTTTTTCCAATAGTGCCGGATGTTACGATAAAAATGAATAACGCGAAAGGAGAGAAAACGCGGGGGGAGAAAAAAAAATAATAGAACAATTTATTGTTTATGTCTTCACTAGGATTCGTTATAGAATGAACTCGGGAATTCTACGAATGCGACATATGCTGAAAGTTGCGCTGAAGAATTTTCATCATTACACGGAAGTGAGGAGAGGATGAAAATATGAGAAAAGCACGTGAGAGGGGGAGAGCAGCCGTAATTGGTTCGAGGAGGGCTGTCGTCGAGGAGTCGTTCATCGAGAACATTTGGAGCTCCAAAAGTAAGTGGAATAACGACTTAAAAGGTCTCAATCTAAGATTTTTTTATTAAACAATTTTTTCATGTCTTACATCGTCTCAAATTAATCCATTCTAATTTAAAATACCGAAAATTGCCTGGATGCGAATTTTTAAGGCTTAAAAAAGTCGACGAAAAGGTCTTAATTTAAGCCGCCATTTTCCCCAATAAACTATTCCCAAAACTAATACAAAGCTCGCATAAGACCGAAAAAAAAAAGTAGAAGAGGGTGTGTATACTCGAGAGCGGCGTGCGCGCGACAGATAGGATATCTAATTTTCGGTCCAAGAGGGGTTTGTCCAGGCCTCGAGGTTCCTCGGACGCGGCCATTACTCACTTTATTATTTATACCCGTACGAAATTGGTGACCGGGCATGCCGAGCACGCACACACGTCTTATATTCCTGGGCTTTTCGGTTGGCCCTTTTCACCTCGTGATTGCTCAGCTGAAAATATTAATAGTAAAATATTTGTTCATTTTTAATTTACGAAGAGCGAGCAAATACAATTAATTCATTGGCAAATTACAAGCGCTCTAGGTAAATACGGTTTATCACATTATTTCGATTTTCTGTCATATTTTTTTCACTTTATTTACGACATTAATTTCATATAAAATAGAGATTTACAAGCGAAGTTGTTGGTACGACCAATACCCGAGAGACAACACCACTCGTTTGTAGACTTCTCATTCCGCGTTTACATTTCTGAGAATATTTTTTCATGACCCATTCGCAAGGTCAAAATAAGGGCCACACAACAGGACTACTGAAATAAATTTCCCGAATTTTCTTTCATTCATACCCACATGAGACCATTAAGAGAATCCATCACAGCAATCTAAAATTTTTATACCATCCAATAATAATCATTTTCCTCCCACGTAGTTTCTTTTAAAAAAATCCATAAAAACTCTCGGAAAATTGTGAAGTATTCCCGTGGGATCGTGTGGCCTGGTGGAAAGGAAGAGTGGTTCCCATCGAAAGCCAATAATTGGAATAAACTCCGGTGCCAAGGCAGTTTTCCAGATCTCGTTTCACGGCTGGATACTGTCGCAAAAGAAAGAGGGGAGCGGATTCGACGGGGGCACACTCGCATTCACGCGCTCACGTCGAGTGAGCGCGCGGGGGGGGGGGGGGCGGGGGGGGGGGGGGGGGGAGAGGAAAAAGGGCTCAGGATAACTAGAAAAGTTCTTTTCCCCCTTTGTGACACTTTTTCCCACCCTCCATCGCCTCCATCTTTTCCTTATCCCTTTTTTTCGGGACGAATGCCTTCCCCCTCCCCCTCTCCCTTTCGCCCCCCCGCCCCGCCATCCCTCCCCTCTCCCCCCGTTTTTTTTTCTTTTGTACACGACGTGAGCTAGTATCTTCTGCTCTTCGTCGCAAGACGTGTTCACCCAAATGCGCTGTTAAAATTTTGGACACAATCTAACCATTTGTCTTGGCGTGCCTGGAAATAAATCTCCGACGGCTCAGCCTGGGCTAAGAAAAACGCCGCGCCCTCCTTTTCCCCACCTCTTTACCTTCTACTTCTCTCACGGCTTTTTCTCTTTTTTTTTCTTTTCCATTCTCCACCTCTCCCACCCGCTCTCGACCTCCCCCTTGTTTAACCCTGGCCGTAGCTCTTCGTCTTTTTCTCCATTTCATCCCTCGCCCTCACACGCCCCACCCCTCTATCGGCAATGTTCTATCGATAAATCATAATATTCGTATTAACATTCCTAGCACTTCCTGCCGAAGTAGTGCCCCCTCTCCCTTTGTCGAGAGGGGGTTTCCCGAGGATGCGCGCGTTTCTGCGCCATTTTTCTTATTCCATGAAAGTAGATGCGTTCAATACATGATTTTATGGCCACGGATGATGATGGGATTTCATTGATTATGAATTGATTTCTTACGACATCGTCGTGACCTTCAATACCCTTCATATGACCACTTTGGCTTTCATATGACCTCCATATAAGCTTAACATGATCTCAAATGAATAGTGTGACCTTTCTAGGACTTGATATATCCTTCATGACCTTCATGTAACCTTCGTAGGGCTGTTGGTAGCTTTTATGACCTTCATGCAACCTTTCTTCGACCTCACCTGATCTCTAGACGTCCCTTTGATGGCCTTCATTGACAGTTCTGGATGATTCTTCATTTATCCGCAGTCAAACCACCATCCTTAGCCCTGTCTAACCTCAGTATGACCTCAATATGGCTTCCGCAGAATTTTTCTAGGCTACCGAAACCTTTTTTATTGGCTACGTCCTCGGGAAAGCATTCGAACATCAAAATAATTCATCCACACTAAAAATACTTCTTTCCAACCAGACAATCTCAAAAGTCTCGTAAATAGGATTTCCAGTCTCGTAAATTCGACTGAAGACGTGCGTCCAGTTTTCTCAGTATATACCGTTAAGACGTACTACCAGGGAAACGAATCGATGCTAGGTATCGACACGAGGTGGAAGTCTTCAGGGAAGAAGATAGATGAAGTGAAGTGACGCAGCCATCTCGCCGATTAATTCTTTGAGGTATGTGTGGAGAAGAGTTGGAGGTAGAATATCCCGTCGATGTTTCTCGTCCGGTTCTTCTTCCTCCTCCTCCTCTTCCTGGCTCGTAGCGAGATAAACAGAGCCGAGTTCAGTGTTGACTCTGAGAATGAAAGAACCAATGAATGAATGAATGACAATGACTCGATATATCAAATCCTAGCCCTTCCCTTTACACTGGGTTCTTTACATACAGTGAAAAAGAAAAACTTACGAGGACAATCAGAAGATGAAAGGTCGGGGTAGTCTGCTTGACCAATGACAGCCGTTTGACGCCCTCAGCTGCAGGATCACGCATGATGTCATCAATCTTACTGCGCGAGCCAGCTCCGGGTGACCTTGGATTGTTGGTGGAGAGGAATGATGCTGCTAACTCGTATTTCAAGTTTCAGTGGATGGGATGGCAAATTCTACTCTGAGAGTTCATGACGAAGAGGTTATGACTTTCGTTACAAAAACTTGGGCAAATTAACTCGAAGCCACAATAATCCAGACCAAATTAACTTACCCAAACTCAACTTTGCTACAATCATTTACTTCATAACCATTTCGCGTCCTGCATTGAACTGATCCATCACCACTTCAGGGACCCCCTGTTCGTCTTTCAAACCATCATGATTTTTGGGAGAAGTAATTTTGGAAAGGTTAGTTTGGTTTCAACTTATTTTGACCATATTTGTTTGACGGAAGTTATTTAAAGATGAACCCGCTCTGCCAAGCTGACCAAATTCGGTTCATCATTGGTCGATTCATCGATTGACTATCATTATCCACATCTGGAAAAGTTAGCTCTCATCAAGACATCTCGAATGTCATCAGCCTCATTGATGATGGCTTACAAAAGGCAGAAATCGGCAGAAGTTTTGATGATTTGCTGATCCGCGAAGTCACCTTACAATTTGGTCAACAGTCATCGCCGAGATGTGATCGCTTCGCGCATTCACCAACACGAGACATTGTCCTCGGCAGTTTCTGCTCTTCGTTCCTTCATAATCTACAAATCACAATTTTGTTTATAACCCCACAAATGTATATTTTCATTACCGAAGAAACATTCCACGGTACATCTGTAACTCAAAGTGCTTTGCATATACACTCTCCCTCTCAGCTCCTTCCCCTTCATTTTAATTTCAAAATGTAATTGGATGGAGAAGGCAATATGAAGCGGTACGAGAGCCAGGAGAAATGAATGAACATATCATGGTTTAACTCCGCGCTATATATCAAATCGACAGAACACCATAGTGGCACCAAGTACAAGTTGGAAATCGTCGATTTCTCACATGGTGGACCCATGAGAGGCGTTGCGAAAAGAAGATGGAATATGTTAGAAAGGAAGGGGGGGTTGGTAGGGGAGGAGAGAAAATAAGAAATATGAAGAAAACAAAAAATGATAAATACATATACATCGCATGTACAATATCTTTGCAATGCTCTCTATGGGGTGCCCACGCGGTGCTGCCGACGTCGGCGTCGCACACAGCATATTCTCTCTCCTCACCCCTCCCCCTTCTCTCCCACTTTCTGTACATCTCGCCAAGCCTATATATGTGCCATGTACTATACTTTGCCGCGGCGAAGACGTATGTACGTCTTGGCCAAGCGCCTCGCACAACGATAATTCAGAATACGGGATCGTATACGATGCCGGGCGTTGCTGAAGAGGGCACCGTAAAATATGTGTCTGGTATCTTATTCTTCACCCAGTTCTCGAGTGCACTGAGAGAGAGAGAGAGAGAGAGAGAGAGAGAGAGAGACGAGGAGACATAGGGCCACGCTATCCTGCTCTTTCCAGTGTTTGATGCCTTTTTCGCGGGGGTCTTCCAGGACGCAACCCCCCGGGAGATTCCGCAGTGGATGAGGGGCAAGGATTGCTCTCGAAAAAGATGGCATCCTTGTGGCATGAGGGACGTCAAGCGAAAGGGTATATCGTGTTCACTTCACTGGCGATACAATGGAAGCATCATTATTGTAGTTTCCAGCTAGAGAGAGTTTCCGGGAATGTGGAGGCTGTCACATTAGCAGGTTAACAATGGACGTCAAGAATTTGTCGGGAGAATGCATGGGTTTGGAGAGGATGTTAAGAGGGTGACAGAGAGACAAGGATAAACTTTGTTGAAGCTGTAAAACTACTTTATTTAAAAGACTGGAGAGATTGAAATTCAAATGTGAACCAGTCGAGGTGGGTTTCCCGCGCTTTTTCATTAGGCGCGTTGTTATCATAATCAAGTGGACTGATTGTAAACTGATTGCCCTTCCTCTGTTTCTTCGGTTGAGTCTTTGTCAACGTTTTATCCTTCATTTAAACTTATTACGTGAGACTGTCCGTTATTCGCGGGAGATTCAAACCCACGAACGTCATAATTCCGTCCAATTTAATAACCTTCTCCCGATAAACCAATCAGACGTCGCGAGATACTTGAAGAACGACACATTTATGAAATTCGGTCATTCCGAAGCAGTTGAATGCAATTTAAACGCATTCGTATGGGGCAATACGTTTGCCCGGATTTGGAAGGTGAGCCCGCGGAATTCCGGGGCTTCAGTTGGCTCCAGCTACCATCCATGAGGATGGGCCTTTTGGGTTAACGGATCGGATCACACTCATCCTCTCTCGCTCCCGCTCATCCTCTCACATAAGGTTACCAATGCATTACATCTAGGTACCTCTGGCGTGTGCCACTGTATGTCGGAGGAGAGTCTGGTATAGGAGGAGAGTTAGTAGGTGGGTGGTTTGGTACGGGTATCTCCCTGGCCGCGCACACGGGGTACAGCCCCGAATGGAGTCGTAGGATAGCAATTTCGAGGTAGCTGTAATAAAGCACGTCTGCGCGCCGAAATCCTGATGAATGGCCGCGCTTAGGCTTGAAATGGAGAGAACGAAGCAACTGGGGGTCCGCATCACCACCACCCCCAATGCTCTCGTCCATCTCCAGTCGCTCTCTCTCTCTCTCTCTCTCTCACGCGCTCTGTCTGTCTGCCTCTCTCTCTCTTTCTACTTTACGTATTACAGTTGGCAATTGCCCTGTCTTTCTACCCAGTTAACCTCGTCGCCTTCCAACTACTTTGGATGCACGTAGTCATAGGTGGAAAAGGCATTCCCCTTCTGGCTTTATCGAATCCCCTCGCTGGGGTGGTGCTATTCCATCATCCACATGTGTGTTCATAAAATCAGCGGGGGAGAGCTCAATAAATTCCACTGTACCAAATTGAGAATGTTGACTACACTGATCACATTTTTTTCAGTTATATGCCGTATTAGAAATGCCGATTGGGCTCTTTTTTGGGCGACACGTGGTTGAAGGGTCCTGGGGGAGGAGGGATTTCGCATGTTTTTCCCCTGGGTATTTGGTCTCGACTGGAAGGACGCACATTGGTTTTTATCAGGGTCAAACGACGATGGGCAGGTAGACGGTTAATTTATTCGGCACACTCGTCCACTTGATCTTGATTGCGATTTTAAAAAAAGTATCAATTCAGAGTTGGTTTTTGCTGAAGATACATTTTCACCCTTTTTTCATGAAGTTCCGATAGCGGGAGTAGGATAATTGAATATCATTTTTTGAAGTCTTTTATTTCGATTCGTGGGCAATAACTCATTCATTTGTTTATTGATATTTATACGTCTCGATTTATTGTGGTTCGATGTATGAAATACAATTACTATCAAAATTTTGTTATACTTCTCTAAACAACTCCTCTAGTTTTTTTTTCGTCGGAATTTCTTCCTTTGCTAGGCTAGGACATAATGTAATGTAATGTTGGACAACTGGAAGGTGAGGAAATTAGTGCACGGAGTCCGCAAGTGCACGAGGTCCTGGAGGTTAGACGCGCGGCGGATGGGATGTACTGAGGAGAGAGGGATCACCTATAGCACCCGACTTCTGAGCCTCTAAATCAGCCTCGGCGTCGTGATTCATGGAAGGCAGCTCTTACCCGTCTCCTCCCTCTGAGGATCTACCTTCTGTGCGTCCTTCTCCAACAACCCCCTTTCCACACTCTCCTTATCCTTCTGGCTCTCTGAACTCCTTCGACAGTGACCTCTCGTGTGACCCTCTTACCTCAACCCTCTCCTTAGCTACACCTTCTCCCACTAGCCCCCTATCCTCTCATATACGCCTTCATTCTTCGATATAACTTCGGCATGAGTTGTATTGGAGATGGCTTGCTACTACTGACGCCCAACCATTGAAGGAAACTGATCATTCATGAAAATTCTAGAACTTTCTGATATTATAAGACTAGAAGAACAAACAAAAATAACAAAATAGCCAAATAAGTCCAAAAAACGGTTAAAATGGCTCTGGCTTCCATATTAAGCGGGAAAATCGCGAAAAACTGAGTACAACGTAAGGTTTAACGAAAGTAATTGATTCACATACTGGCCGAGTACTGAGAAAAATTCGCCAATACGTCTAGTGAGATATGCTGTTTTTTCTGCGGCTTTGATTTCTTGCCAATTACTTTCCACCAGATTCTTACGACACCCTTGAAATTCTGGGTTGCAATGCCTCATCTCTTCGAGTATGTAAACACAGAGAATGGTGAGAACTGGGGAACATGAGTGGCCATGAAATATCAAGCGAGACATGTGCGAGCGTTGCTAATGGGTTCTAGACATTTTTTTTAAGAATCCTAAAATATTCAACACATCTGGAATGAGATCTGATGTGTGAGAAAGCAATCAACCGCGATAACCCTCTTCATTCGTTCTATCTGATTTTATTGAACTTACGTGTGGGCATGGACGATTAACCCACCAACTTCAATTTTCCCACATTTTTATTAAGGCGTCTATTAAGCCCATACAAATGCAAGAGATCGGACTGAATGTAAACCGGATTCAAGATCCATCGGGCGATAAGCAACCAGTGTATGTATACCATCAAAGCTGCATAACATAGTATCTCCGGAAATTGTTGCTCGTCAAGGGTCACTGATAAACATCACATATGGTGGGATTAATTAGTTTAGTCCATGAACATGAGTTGTGATTGGAATCCAATAGTAAAACTTCATAGAATGATATAGTGGCTTTACCCTTTTTCGCGGAAAGTCGTGCTACAAAAAGAGAACACCTTCCCCCAATAATCGGGTCGTTGGAAATTTGGCGGGAAATTCAAATTGATTTAGCTCGGTACGGGTCCTTTCTCCCCGAAATGAGGTATCGGCAGTTATAGGATGTAGCCCGCGAGGCGCACAGCTTCATAAAGTACAGGGAGCACCTCGGTGGATCCCCTCCGTCGTATGATATCCGTTTTGAGAAGGCCATTTTCAAGCTCATTGAATAGACAGCCATGATTCTATGACCATAGAGCGTGCCAACTCCATTGTAACCAGCTCTCTACCCATACATCCACTTTATTCCCTTATTCTCCTTTACTTTCCGTACATATCTCACTCTCACGTTATACCGTGCGTGATTATAGCTAGGCCACTATTCGGTACACGCGAGCTGTGCAAACACGCCCTCTCTCCGTGTCAGGAGCCACCTACTTCATTCACCAATTTATATCAATTCCGAGTAATTCAATTGGTTTTGAATATTCTCATCGTTAATATCTCGTCCCATTATCTCCATAATTAATTGGATTTTTATCACTCAATTATCAGTAAAATCAGGGACCACTGGTAATTGTGTATTCATATATTTGTATTGATGTGTATAATGTCTTGCACAAGCCGCCGAGTTGAGAGCGAAGCACACCAAAAGGGAGTTAACGTTAAAGATGCCGGGCATGAGCAATGGCTGGCAGGGCCTCCGTAATAATGTTATCTTCGTCCGGTTCGTTTTATTTTCCCGCGGCGCAAGAATGTTGCCTACAGTCAACTACAAAATTCGAGGCGAAGGAGAGAGAAAGTTGCGCAAGTGGAGATACATGAGAGGTGGGGTTTGCCAATATTCAATAGCTGGCCCAATGCGGGAGAAACTCGTGGATTACTTGGGATTGATGATGAGAGATAGAAGAAATATGAATGAGTTTCAGTAGCCAAATTTGCTGCAACTGTTGTTCGTTATGTCACGCCATGAGAACTTTTGGGACTGTCAGTTTGGGACATTTCAAAGTCTGAAGGTTTTGATTTCAGAGGTTTAAAAGTCTCAACTGGAGATGGTAGTCTGTCCTTTACCATCCAAGATCTTCGTAACAGCTTTGCCACAAATAATCCATACATCATCCAAAGAAGCATCAAACCTACCAAGAATCATCATCCGAAATCAGCAAGACCTTCAATGAACTCAACATGAAGATTCTTTTAAAACAACTGACTACCTTTAATGATCCAATGGAATGCCATTTTTCCACCAAAATGGACGAAAGGGAGCGTTTCTCATCGAGCCAAGCGAGGTTCATCAAGATTGTTGAAATGATTTCAAATGATTACACAGTATAAGTCATTAGTTAGCTAGACTAACGTCTTGAATGATGCCACCTACTATGGTGATCATTCTTGTAATTAGTCATGTCATCGGTTCGGCAATGAGACTTTGAAAAAAATCGATGACATCTTTTCGAAAAGGTGTGAAAATTGAAAAAAAATAATAATTCTCCATCATTGAAGGCATTCTCCAATGATACGTTATAGTGATATTGGCAAAGTCGAGTAAACGACAGTGCTCGTGGGGGTATCCGACGATCAAAAAGCCGTAACCGTAGATCATATGGGGGATAACGATGGAAATTGGCTCTTGCAAATACATTAGGCAGCGCAATGGGTGGGTGAATAAGCATTGTAGTGGGAGGGGAGAGAGAGATTCAAGGAAGAAGAGAATGAGTTTGTAGGTGGTTTTTGATATCACTCGACTCCCTTCTTTAAAAAAAATGGAACGACACAAAGATGAAGAGGGGCTTGAGGGGGGAATGGAGGCGAGGAAGTGAGGCTCGCCCAGATAAAAGTAGAAAAATCGTCAACACAGACGCCCGGCGGGAGAGAGAGGTGGGGATGGTGGCACGGTGGCGGCCAAAAAGTATAAATTTCTTTAATGGCGCTAATAATTTCATATCGCATAATTTACTTACTGCGAAACGTAACGCCAGTAGCTACCACAAGCATTAACGAGGAGCCTAATATTTATGTGCTACTCGGTCGACCGCTACCCAGATAACACCCACCCTCTGCCACCCCCTTCGCCCGTTGGTGTTCGCAAAAGAAGCCTGCTCCGCTCCAGTCGGCACGGGTCTTAGCAGCGAGATAAAAAGGGAATTCTTTCTTTCGTCTTAAGAAGAAGGCAGGGGAGGGTGAAACCCGCTGCCCTGAAGGATTCTTAAATCGCTGCCCTGAAGGATTCTTAAATCGCTGTGGAGGAAGATGATGCTGTGGAGAAGGATGCGTCAAATAGGTAAATGGATTCAGATACATTATAAATATTTTGGTATATAAGTCATCTTATTTACTAGCCGAGTTATCGAAGCGATAAGAAGATGATCCCAATTCAGTGATATCAAACTTGAATTGATACTTGCACTTTATGTGTACAGATTTGTAAGACTTTCAACCCGACTTAAAATCTAATCCTGAACTCGCACTGAGTCAGAGCCTTCCCCTCGATTTCGCGAGTATTTGTTTCAGAATAAATCTTCCATTTTATTGTCAATAAGCAACTTCAGGTTCTCAAAAAGCTCCTCTTTACACCAACGCCAACACAATTACAAAATTACTAAATCTTGGAGTCGCATAAATCCCCCCCCGGAAAGGCCAAAACATTTGCAAAAATTTGTTAGCAACCTGCTGCGCCTCACTAAAAACTTTTAACGATATTTATCCGCGAAAATATAATGGTGTAGCCGTGAATATGCAAGCCAAACGAACGAAAAAGCTTAATGTGCCATCATTTACTTCATAGTGGACACAACCAGTTCGCGGGCTATGCCGCGTGTGGCACGTGTTTACGCGTTTATAACGAGTCGTTGTGACGTGTGTATGCCTGAGAGTCGCAAGGGGGTGAGGAATGATGGAGGAAAGGGGTGAGTTTGCGCTATTGCAACCGCACGACAAGAAGAAAGGGATAGTTGTTGCAGTTTTGGGGGAGGAAGAGGGGGTGGTTATATGGATGTAGCTAGGCGCATTACCAAACCCGCGGTAATGCCCATCCACAATCTCCCCTCCACCTCCTCCCTCCCTCCCCTCCCATACATATCGTCGCTTCATATATTTTATTTAACTCCCGGACACAGAAACCCCGGGAAATTGCAGGCATAATTAATGAAACAAAACTATTAATTTAAATTCCATTGTTCCATTATAAATAATTAGCTGTTAATAACCAGTAGTAGTGGGCTTGGTGGTATATAATGTGATTGGAGACGAATCAAATTAAGTTCGCGGAAAATTTGGGAATTGTTGATGATGATGTTCCTGACCAACTGATAATTAATTTATGACATTGTTCCGAGTTGTATTATCTATTGGTGGCGATTTATTTGGAGGAAACTGCAATGGCTATTTCATTAATCTTCATTAACGAAAATTTGACACGAGTTGAACTTGTATTGATCAGATATCGTTAATTTTCTCATTCGTTCGAATACATCGGGAAAACAAATTGTTATTGAGTGTGAATTGAGGAAGTAAATGATTGTGACAAGTTTAGGAATTTTTAATTAATATTTTAAGATGTTTTTCAATTTTTTAATAGAAGGAAATCATTCATTGATCAAATATTTTGAGGTCATTTGTTCAAAAACAAATGGTGGTGGTGGTGGTGGTGTTCAAATGGTGTTGTCTATGGACAGATGGTTGCTCGCTGCGCCCGCTTCCTTTGCGGGTGAGTTGGTAGCAGAGGTCCTCATGTTGGCCTCACCCGTCAAACGGGGCGCACCAATAACTTCGCGATATTATTATTCCTTCCATTTTGAAAGTGAAAGTGAATTAATTTACCAGTTAATATCTAAACTAAGTAAAATCGACAATAAAATTAAGTTGAGCTCAATTTGGTGCACGGCTTGATGAATGCACAATGAGCACCATTGTACACCATGGTGCACCTTGTGGGCTTCACGCCGGACCCGGCCCCGTCACGAGCCCTGCACATTAATTTGAATTTGACCGAATTCATTTAAACCAAGAAAACCATCACCCAACAATATAAAAAAAAAGTTGTCACCTTACGTTTTTGAGAAAAAACTGGAGAACCAGAGGAACTATTTTCGAGGTCTTGACGCGTAGAAATTCGAGTTTCGCGATGATTATAATAACTTCCCTACGTCGCGAAGTTAGAAATTTTTGTTCAGTAGATATTTTTTATCTCGCTTCCTTTCATAATTCGATGGTTTTCAATTGAACCAAATGATAACCAAGATTTTTATAAATTTCGATGATCCCACGTGTTAACATGAATTAATCTCGAATCAGCTCCCTCTTCACTCAGCAATCAATCAAAGATGTCCGTCGCATTCGACTGGGTCACTCATTCAATTAATCAAAGTCCCCCAAGACTCTGCACTGATTACTCTTCACGATGCACTTAGTCGCATACATGCGATTACACGCTGTGAGATAGACGGATGAGTCTACGTGCATGTAGTTTATCTTCCAAGCGTCAAACCTATACGAATGAATGTGCTATGCGTGTGAGCATGAAAACCACTGCACAGGTACAGAGATAACGTGCACTGAGTTCTGGAGAGAAGCGAGTTTCAAATGCGAGGATCTGGCAGATCGATATGGAGAGAAGCGTGGACTCGTATTTTGCGGCTGATGAAGACGCGAAGGCGACGCGAAACGCACACACTCGTCGGGCTTCGGATATGTATGCAGGCAGTTCCTTGGATTTTCAATGTCGGTGGGGTAGGGAAGTTGAGCGTGGCGTGCCACACGTGGGACACGGCATGCAAGATCTCACGAATTTCGATCGAGCGTCGTACGAGGATGGCGCCGATCACGAGGTGCACATACTAAAGAGGTTGACGGACGCGCGCTCATGCACCTTCTTCTTGATGCTATGTACGAGCATGCGACCTTCCGCGAGATGTTCCAATGGTGATCAGGAAATCACGAAGTGGTTGGAGCCAGTCATTGTTTCTTGGAATAATCGGTTGATCGAGAGTTAGGGCGGAATATGATGAAATGCTGTTCATGCGGAAACAAGTTTCAACGCTGGGAAAATTGGCGGGAAAATTGCCGTTATTTGAAATTTAAATGAATACTATAATCTATCACAAGGATAAAAAGGAATTAATTTCATAAAGTGACAGAAAACCACAATCAAAGAATGGAATTTACATAGCATTCCGCATTCTTGTGACTTTGCCGGAAATCATTGGATGGGATTCGAGATTATTCGCAAGACAAAATTTATGAGAAATTTTTACTGAAAAGAAAGGATAGGACAAACCGGGATTCGAACCCGGAACCTTCGAGTTATGCATCGGGTGCACTTGCCCGCTAGTTTAGCCGATTCCGAGCCACTTCGTCATTTCAACTTTCGTATACACCTTGAGCTTCCCCATACTGAAACAATATATCGGACCGAGATGGTGAGAAGCTGTGGGACGAGAAGTGGCGGGAAAATTCTACAGTACAATTCCTGCCTTCCCTGCATTATGAAATGTTACCATAATACACTCTTCATCATTGGAAAAATAAATACCATGAGAAGGGATGGATTCCCTCCATCGTTTTATTTTCATTTGAGAAAAAGAGTGTTTTTGAAGGGACATAACGAAGATGCAGTGCAAGAGGTAGAGGATGATACGAGGCAACGGAGCGCACCGGCGCCCGAACCGGCTCCGTCGAGGCGCCGGCGTCACTTCCGCCCCCGTCGATGCCCACCCGCTGCCGAGACTACCGATTCAAAACCCTCCCTTTTTCTTCAGGAATCGGGATGAGATGGGCTGAAGTTGTACAACCCCATTCCCAGATTCGCCTCCCTCCCCCCTATCTCCTTTGGTCTTTTCGTTGAGGGACGATTGAACCAGACTGTGTACTTCGCGGAATGCGCGCCAACATCGCGGCATTCATCTCTATTTCGCCTCTTTCGCAATTCAGAAAGTAAATATGAGGCCCATACCCCTTCACTCTCACAACTGTCTTGGGGGTTGTTGATCCGTATAATAATATATTTCAGCGGAAACTATTATTCGCGTTAGAGAGATTCGAGTTGAAATAGGACAGCGAAAAATATTACAATTGCAGATGGAAAAGTACGAATAGATAATGAATCAATAATTGCAGGACATGTGGTTGATAGATATTTTTATTCTGTAGTTACTTAAGATGCGTACAAAGTAATTAGAACAATTTGGAGCCAGAGCATTCAGCACTACTGAGCTAGATTTGGTTTTCTGCGGGGAACAACCGATAAAACCACAATTCAGCAAGAAAACATATGAAACTGAGTGACAAACCGACAAAAAGGAAACCCATGCAATACGCCATAAAAGCTAAATCGGAAGCGGGTTCAGTTTTCGTAAATATTGTACGATTTTTAGTTTTGTGATGCTCTTTCCAAAATCCAACCAAGCCACTTTGTAAAATATAATTATAAGCTGTCTCCATTTTGAACATGTAACCACCTCCAGCGTAGACTTCGGCGTACTGGTGTTTGGTCATCATGAGATCGCGGATAATATGTACAGGGGCGTGTGGTACCTCTGTTTCCAAACGTTCTACACTAATTACCCGAGCGGTGTTATTCATCGTACCGCTTGTTCGAAGGTTATAATAAAAATTGTCAAAATATTCTAGAGATACAATTCGACAACGTTCAGCTAATCCAGCAGGCCAATTTTCTCTATTACGGTATAGATCTCTTATGTTAGTGGTGCATAAAATGTCAAGCGGTGAAGCTATCAATTCCTTTACGGTGTTTATGTCTGCATCCATTGTTGGAACGGTGAATTCCTTCTTGAGCATGGCCAAATAAGCCTGGGCGATGATGAAGGAGGCAAGCAGCCAGAACCATTGGAAAATGTTCATCCAAAGAACATTCGGAAAGCTACCAATTCCAATCCCAAGAAGGCTTCCTACCATCTTCAGGAGGACGGAACTCGTATCAATATTTTTTGCCAAATAGCATAGTCCTGCTATTGCAAGTAATACTAGTGCTATTCCCACCCATATTGACTTGTTGAGTGGTGTAATAAAAAGAAGGAACCCAGAGCGTACATTCTTCTTCGCTGGTACGATGATGGCTGTAAAGGTTGTGCTGACGCTAAACCTATCAGCCTTTGGGGGTCTTAGTGATCGTGGTGCTAGGTCAAGCGACATATGTAGATCACTGTCCGCAACGTGTTTCAGTCTGCTTTCGTCGGATGATGACCACACGTACTTCGGAGTGAAGTTCATCAGGATTCCTAGACTTCCAATAATGTCATCCGCGAAACCACCGGGATGTCTACTATCTTTGGTGTCGACGTATGGCGAAATTATGGGTTGCACCATCACTGACAGCTCACAACCGCCGAGATTTTTTATTTCGGGATACAATGTTGGTCTGATTTTGGTAAGTGCATCGCCACGACAGAAGGCAACCTAAAGAATTGAAGCAATTGAATTCAGCCATCTATAGAGATTTTTGCCTCCATGATTGTACATATTAAACCAGTCTCTTACCCGGAGCAAATGGATTTCCTCACAGTTGTCCAAGTTGTATCCAGGTACTCCAATGATTTGGGATTCCGTTGTTTCGTAATTCGAAACTATGAAAATGACATTCCGTGGTATCTTTTTGATCCACATCGTAGAAGCAAGCTGAGAGAGTTCTTCTAATGGATCTTCACTGGGGTATGTTATGCAAACAATCAGATGTTCATGATTAATTTCACGGAGAAAGCTCATGAGAAATCTCAGCTGTGGCGGGTCAGCCACAGCAGTCAACCAGATTTTATCTTTGTACATCGTATCTTCTGTGGAATTTGTGCGGACCGTCGGGACTGGTGGCTCTAATGCAAAAAGGTCCTTGGCTATTTGATTGATAAGCAATGATGATGTCGTAGAATTTTCGTAGATATTCAGAGTACCAACACCCTTGTACAATTCAGTAATTACTTTGATGGTACATGAAGGTAAGTTACTATTCGTCAAGACATAAAGATGTTCATTAAAAAATTGCGTTGTCATCCCGAGGTGAGGGAGGAATAGCAAAACGAAAATCGATTGACGACCAATCATTCTGGACACTGATTGGCTTCCTCTGCCCGCACTTGAGACAACACAACTTGAGCGTGTACAATAACTGTAGGCTTCGATGGACTGACGCTTACTGATATAACTAGAAGCAAAAGGATCTCCGTCACGAGCAAAGTATGGTATTGAGCGCAATCCAATACTTTTAGGAACCGATTCTGTGCCACCAATCACCACTAATGAAATACTGCCAACAATTTCATTCGACGTTTCTTTCTTGGAGTGCCAACAAACGAATTCATCTAGCCGTATTGAAATCAATATTCTCCAGGGAAAACTAATCTACAATCGTACTCCAACAAAGTTAGTGATGTCTATCTACTCATAATATTGGATGACAACATTTCTGCAAACTAGGTGACATGCAGGTCACTTACTGCTAACTTTTAGGGAATAAATCGAAAATACTTTCTCGGTGAACGGAAATGGTTGACTATCAGTTATGCTGGAAGATATACCCAACCGACAACAACAGTTTTGGGAATCGGGTAGAGGAATGCGTTCCACATTTTCTATGGTAGGACAGTGGGATTAGTGGATGGAAAAGTCTTTGGACAGGTACAAATCCCTTGCTAATATATTTAATCTCCAGATAATCAAAGTAACAATGAAGGTGTGAAGTTCATCATGCCTGCCAAGTTTCTTATAGAGTCTTTAGCTAGACCACCTGAATGAGTGGCACCATCGGTGTCCACCAATGCAACCTAAGGAATCAATCCTATCAAAGAACTGAATCCTATCGAAAAACGAATCCTATCAAAGAACGAATCCTATCAAAGAACGGAGTCCTATCAAAGAACGGAAAGAAGCCATTGAGATTTGGAATGGATAGGATGAGATCCGAGATTGAACTGCAAAAATACCTAGTCCAAACCGGGATCCGAACCCAGGCCCTTCCGGTTACGCAGCGAGTGCTCTTTCCGCCTCCAAGCCGTTTCTTGTACATATTGAGTTCCGCCGTCCTCGGTACATTCATTTCGTACATGTACTCTGTGGGCTTGGGCTTGCAGTGCCAAGGGAATCGTCGAATATTAAATGCATTGGCAAATACAGTTGATGTAATTCGTTGGTGACAAGCGTGTATGAACTCGCGCAAATTATGGTAATAGTGGTTAGGTGTTCTTCTTGTAGGGACTCGTTGAAACCAATACCTCAAATTGAAAGCTAATCTACCATCTTCTGCAAGTAGATTACCATAGAAATGAGGGCAGCGGAATTATTCCTCTGGAAAGACTTCCGGGAGTTAGCCTGTTTAGAAATCGATAGCCGTTATAAATACTTTTGATAAGACCTTTCGCGAACGAATTCAATCGTTCACACTGCCATGAATCATGTCTAAAAGAAAATGCAAAACCCAATCGAAACAAAAATCTCAAGTGTGCAAATGTTGCATCGATGTACGAATATTTTGCCGAGGAGGAGCGTCGAAACACACGTTCTGCGTCCCTCGGTGCGAGTTTCGAATGTAGAATGAGCCCAGGAGGGATAAATAACACTGACGGCAATAAGCTCGCGTGAAATTATGAATCCTTCCACTCCGTGTCCTCCATCCTCATGCTTTTCATCGTATTTCCAACCCTTCTCGATTATTATTCCCTGGATATTAAGAAGGGGGAACTGTAAAAAAAAATTGCGTCATGTGAAAAGGGGTCGCGTGGGCGATCGAAAGGATTAATCGCGCTGAGATTCAATCTGTCACACTGACCGGATGTAATGTAAAAATTATATTCGGCGTCTTATCTGACTATTGCGACCTTAATTATAAGAGCCACTAAAATTTGGGTAATCGAGGCCTTGAGAATATGTAAATAAGGAAAAAAATCTGGGGTCTTTCCCAAAATTTCTAGTCTAATTTTCCGTATCCATAATGGAATATCAATCATCATATCAGCTCAACAGGAATCACCTCGACACGAAGAAAAACAACTGAAATATTCCTAGTTCAGATTATTAATCCCACGACCTATCCAGAATTCACACCGACGTTGTGAACCTCAGGAATATAGTTCTCTAGACTTCGAAAGGCTCTGCGGGAGATAGAACCAGACACAAGAACCAGACCATCGGCTCTCGCACACTAGGTGCCCATGAGGATATTTATCGTAACAAGGACTTATGGCGACAGATTTAGGAATTAGGGTATCGCGGCAGGCCGGCCCAACCGGTATCCTCTATCCCTTTTCCCCACCTTCATTGTACCAAGTACGTCCACCTACATATCCTCCCTCCTCCCGACCTCCCACTTGACCCGCCGCTACATGCTCCGAAGTAAAGGGGTTGTTTCCATAGGTTCGCGTGTGGAGCCACGTGATACTGCAATAATCCATGAGGATTATCCCGGTCTGTTTCAGGCCTCTCTAGCTTCAGAAACATTGCCGAATATTCCTATCACGGACACCAGGGGTCTCCCATACTCCTGGACCAATAGATTCGATGGGGACGCGAGCCCTGCCAACAATTTCTACATCATCATAGTTTTGTCTAATAATGAATCCCCTCAGGCAAATTCTATGGGTGCGTGTGTGTGAAATCATTACGCCAATTTGTGTGCATGTGTGCGCTAAGATTTTGAAAAAAAGACTTGATGAATTTCAAAATAGAGAAAAGGCGTCATGTCGTAGTGAGATATCTTCGGACCGGGAATCGAACCCGGAACCTTCCGGCTACCAGTCGGGTGCTCTTCCCATCTGAGCTGACTCCGAGGTAGTTATGAGAGAGTTGCGAGTCCATTACGCGAGACTGTCGTTCGCGAAACTAGACGTTTGGATGAGTAGAATCGCCTGGCGTCGATACTTTCGTTAACGTCCCCCTTCCTAGATCATCTGATGAGAATTCCCTGAGATGAAAAATTAATTGGCATCTTTACTAGACAGATAGTCATTTCTCAAAACAATTACTTTATACATTTATAAGAAATGCAACAATCCACTTGGTTTAGTCTAAACCGTCGTCCACTTGATCAAATCAGACATAGCCCTGGTGTTCACAATTTACCTGTCCACTTTCACACCTATATAAACACCCCCGGAGAATTTATAACCGAGGTACTGCGAACCTCTGATCCGACAATCTGCACACTCACGTGGGTATGATTTACGGAGAGGTCACGTGACCTCGGTGGGTATCGAGGCTTGAAAGTAATGGCGGGAAATTTGAAATGAGAAGATCGATGCGCATTTTGGAGCATCATAATTCATCTATCTGATCGGTTCGAAGTGTGTGCGTTGAAACTCATCGCATTGAGAATAATTTCAATGTATACAATGAGTGAGTGATACCTTGCGGATAATTATTCTGGGATAAATCCATTGTAAACCCTATGAAAGCAGTTAGACATTGCAAATGCTGTCAATTCTTGGATGAATATCTCCAGAACTAATGTCCCCAGCGAAAATTGGTAAGGAACTTTTTTGTAGCCCTCAGTTTGTCCCCCAAAAAAGGTAATAACAAACTTTGTGCTATCTCCCTTAAATTTCGAGATACCTATTGAGAACGGGCAACAGGCAAAATCAACTCAAATCATTTTACCGTTCCGCTACTGAATTCATGCATGCATGCGCATCAGATAGACAACTTGATCATAAACAAGTGTCACGCGCTGGGGAATCTTATGATTGAGATAGTAGAAGATGGCAGGTATATAAGGGATGGGCGAAGATGGCGGGATTGAGATCCGTTTGCTGCGGGGAAGGGTAAAGGGGTGAGAGAGAAAGAGAGAGAGAAAGGAGTCACGAGCGAGAGAGGACGTATGGGATCTTGGTGGGGGTGTGCATTGCGGATTTATTCCCGCTAACACATTCATCATGGTGGATTTAGCTGAACCCGTAACGCATGGCTCTGGATATATATCTGCACCGATCCCCTCCACCCCCCGCCCCCCCCCCCACACCGGATTCCCTCACTTCTGGACTAACTCGCTACGACTATATCTTCATTGGACCGCAATTTCTTTCAATGATGTTTCCTTTCTGTGATTCTCAACATTTTTAGAAAGAACAATTTAATACTTTAACGAATGATTATTCTACAAACCATCATTTTATATCTATTTAATTTTTATTCATTTATTACAGTACAAAAAACAAATATAACAGGGCATTAGTAAAATAAACAAAGCGACCCACTGGCGTCGACAAATTCCATTTGCTCCATATATTCACCACTTGTTTATCCTCTTTATCATAAATTAGCAAAGAAAATATATGAAGAAAGCATTTTATCTTGCGTCCAACGAACACCGGAAGAGAGAGGGAGAGAGAAAAAAATTGAGCTTCTTATCGCAGGCGCCATCCGTTTGTTTTCGTGCGCCATTGACTGCCGGGAGAAGGACGCCAGCAACATCCCCCTTTATCCCACATGTAGGATGTGTTTACTCGAGATGACCATTCCGGCCAGGAAGTCTGTCGGTAAATGCTACTCCCCCCCTTCCCTTATTTATTTATTTTCCCTTGCTCCCTTCATTTTCTGTAAATCTGTAGGTGTCACCCCCAGCTGATCGGCCCTGCATCACAGTCAGAAGCGCTGACAGACCCTCAACTGTGAGTACTTGCGCACCCTCTTCGACTCCCGATTCTCGATATTACCGGGGGGGATAGGGAATAAATCTATGCCTCATCCATCTAAATTTTATCCCTGGAGAAAACGGGGCTAACCCACGCACGTATGCCTTTCCTCCCCGGATTTCTCCACCAGAGACTCAACTTTCGATTCGATCCCTCGATAGATCTTGGCCCAATAGAGGCATCTTATCCGGCTGGCTTTGTCCTATGAAGGATCACGAGACTCGCGACCGCGGCACTTTCTATGGTCTCGCCCGTATTTTACATTTATTATCATATTGGCTGAGACCAATCGTAAATCAAATATTCTCCGTAGTTTTTTGTGATATCGATGACATTCGGTTAATGGATGCTCTAGAGAATTTTTGGGAGCAATTTCTGCACTGATAGCAAAAGTTCAATGACGAAATTGTTAAATGACTTCGGGGGATTATGTCTATTCACGCAGTTTTTAACGAATATCGAAAAATCGGAGGTAGATAGACTTTTTTTGTAAGAACCTTTTTTGGAGGAAATATTGAGAGCTACAAGAAAGGTTTTTACGAAAATTGGGGTATCTTTCTTGGATTTGAAGATATTCGTGGACTACTACACCCCAGCTGAGTCAATCGAACTGGTTCGATTCTGAACTTTTTTGTTGATGATTTCATTTTTTCATATGACAACCTCAAAGTAGGTGAATATTGACAGCTCGTCATGGAATCGATTACCTTACGGCGTAAGCTGAGGCGATTAACTCCGCACTTGGACAGAAAAAAATGTTAAATATAAATATCGCCTTCAAAATTCCATTTCGCTGCCATTCCGACACGTGTAGTTGATAAATTTGTAAATAAAATGAGCATTTCGATAAAACCTGAATACATAAAATTTTGACAACATGCTCTGTTCAATTTGAAATGAGACGACTACACCGATAACGTGAACTCCTCGTAGTGGCCAATAAACGCCGGGCGCTTATCCCTCGCAGCCATTCTGGAAATTGAGGGTTTTCCCTGTTCACCACTCGCATGCCTTCCGCACCAAGATCAATGACATCTCGCAAAAAAAAATAAAATAAAAAGAAATTGCCTCCATTGAATAACCTTCGGAGGAAGGCCGATCATCATTTCCCACAACTTCTTCCCTTTCTATTCTTTCAATTCTACTCACGGGTCCAATTCAATTCAAGATATTTACTAATTGAATTTGATTTAATTAAATGAATAATCTTTTAACTAATTAATTTTTTTCGGCGAGAAGTGGAATTAAAATTTCTTAATTTATCTCTATAATCATTTTTTCTTCATTGGTGTTGTGCTTTTGAAAATATTTATAATTGAACAAACCAAATGTTGCAATATTTTTCCGCAGATATACGAGATATATTTTTGATAGACCTGTGGATAAATATTTTTTCCGGTTTGACGGTGTAGAATGGTGGCTTGTTATTTTGAATGATAGAATCGGAAATTTTAGTCCCGGAATTTTCATTTCACTGTGACCCCCCACCCCAGGGTCAGCGGAAGGGAGCCGTGACAGCTGCTTCGGGCGGCAGTGGACGGCGATCGAGATGGGAGGGGGAGAGTCGCTAGAATGGAAAAAGAAGAGGAGAATCGAGTGCGTTACAAACCAACCCTTCCTCCCCCTGCCCCACCACGAATAGAGGAATAGAAAAATGGCCGTGTGACGCTAGTACGTTTGAATTCGAAGGGAAAAAGTTATCTCTCACCCAGCCCCAGTGGGTCCAACAGTATCTCTGTATATCGTAAATTTTTCTACACTTTCCGGCTATTTGTCGGAGTTTGAATAAATTTCCAGCGAGTGTATTCGATTCCTCGAGTTTTACCCCCCCATTGGATAGAATTTTCATCAGCCGCGACCACACTCGGATTGAGAGGACCTACAAAGATTTCTTATTTTTTTTTTTTCAGTATTAGTTTTCTTTCTTCTGAGTTTACTTGAGTTTAGTTTAGTTGGGTCTTCTCTCGTGGAATTTTTTTTCCTCACCAGTTAACGGGCGAATTTGAGGGAGGGAATGGTATTGGGAGGGGGGCCGACCCAAATCTAAAAGACGCTGAGAAGTTGGCTCGTCGATCAGCAGGAGCGGAAGGAAGAGAGGAATTCCGGTACGAGGACAGGAGCTGCTCTGTCTCCTACGACCCCTGTAGTATCTTTGATATACCTTGCTCTTGTGACTTTTTGCTACAGGAGAGTCTTTTAGTTTTGAGTAAGAAGTTTCGAGGGAGCTTTATTATTCTTGGTAAAGTAACTTTTTACTTATTTCGTTGACTTTTCTGAGTTGCTCGGGCTCTCGGGCTTCTTTTGCATTAATACTTGATTTTCCATTTTTTTTTTAAATGAAAAGTAAACACATTTTTATTCAACAGAAGACCCTCAATTGGAGTCTTGTCCGGAATTTCTAGGGCAACTCGTTAGGATGGAATTGACAGAGGGAGGATTAAAAAGGGGAGCGAAGAAATGAATGAGGTGGAGTCAAGTGAGAGGCGATTGTCTACTCTATATAAAGCGAGTCCAACAGGTATCGAGTAACAATAAAACGTACTCCAACCGCGAGATTAGCGTCGGTACGAGGGTCTGCATTTTTTCCCTGAATCCATCAGTGGTAGAATATATCAGACGATAATCGCGAAAAAGTTAGACAAAAATTTCTTTTACTCGTTCAAAAATTTCGGGACAATTTGGGGAAAAAAACTGAGACCGAATTTTTTATTTAAAGAATCATCAGAAGAACGAGACTCCTGTAGAATATTTAATAATCCGAAGCCTCACTTTTGGCGCGAAACTCGAATTTCTGCTTTCTAACCTCAAAACATCTCCGCCTGTACAATAAAACTCGCTCTCCCTCCCCGATCTATTTACATATCTATCTTCTCTTGAATTCCATCACCGGAGCAGCTACTCGCCAGAAACGTGTAGATCCCAATCGCCCATTTTATCTAAAAAAATGTCATCGTAAGACAAAGTCTCGCCATTACGCGCGGTAGGTTCTACTAAATCATCTCATGCTTCCCAGAAAAAAATAAACAACGTATGCTGGCCTTGTCGCTGACCTCTTTATTTGGAATTCATCTTTCGAGTGAACTCATCGGAGGAAGTGATGAACGAGGTCTCGAGGCGACGTTTCCCTGACGACTGACGTCATTCCAAAAAAAAAAAGAAGGGGTGATTTTATCAGCAGCCTCACATTTTTTTCTCTCATCATAATTACTCCAGACAGTTTCTAATATTATTAGAAATTTCTGCGGCAAACTTTCTATGCATTTCTACAAAAAAATTATTCTGGTCAAATTTTTTAAAAAATCAAGTGGGTCCAAATTGGGGTCAAAGAGTCGGAAGGGTTGAAATTGGGCTAAGAAGGGTTCCGAAGAGTTATTAAGGGGCAAATGAGGGTCAATATGGGTCAATGGAGGTCAATGAGGGTCCATGAAACCAATGCGGGTCCAATCAAGTGCCAGGAAGGTCAATATCAAGGTCAACAGCTCCGAAAAAAGGGTCAAAGAGATTGCTCGAGGGTGAGTAGGCTGAAATAAGGATCAAGGAGGTGATATTAAAGTGAAAATGATCAATAACATGGTCAAAAGAGACAAAAGGATTAAGATCTGTAAGGAGAGATTCGAAATCCGCGGGGAAAGGGTCAAAGTAATGATTGAAAAGGTCAAAAAAGGTCAGATTAGGGTCAAAACCACAATAACATTCAGCAAGGGTTGACGTAAGGTCAGATGAAGGTCAACTAGGATCGAACGAAGGTCATGTCTAGGCTAAATTTCAGACAAAAAAGTTAAAAATAGTGAAGGAAGCTTAAACAATTTTTTTCGTCTCATTTGAAACACTCCGAAATTTCTTATTGCCTGTACAATGGGGGATGAGGCAAAAGGGGAGGAGAGCTGATGCAGAGTCCCCGTTTTGTGCCACCCCTCGCCCACTATCTGCGGAGTCTATCGGGCAGTAAACAGCGAGCGGCAGATAAGGCACGGAAATATATTATGGAACGCCATCGTAGCTGCCGTTGGTACGGGCTAGAGATGCCCATGGCGAAGGAAAAGAGTCCCCGTTTGCGTCGTCTTAAGGACTATACGCGCGACTTCAATGGATGTCTCTATATTTTCCACTGATTCTTCGTCTCTCGGTGGTGCTGCTGTTGGTGGTGCTCTTACCCAGCAAAAACCCCTACGGCTGATGTCTGAATAGTCGGTCTGAGAAGACGGAAGTCTGTTTGCAAGCCAAGCAAGGGGGCTGTCGGCGCCGGCCAACCCCTTATTTTTTCTCTTGTGAATTGTATTTTTGGGAGTCGGGTTTTCACCACCAGATCACTGGGTTTGCCTTTTCGTCCACAATTGCGAAGCCGACCATTTGGTAATCCTCAGGTGACCTTCTTTCAATTAGCGCGGAATCATGCGGTGTTCTTCCTGAGGTGAGACTCCCTTTAATGAGGATAGCTTCAGCGGCTCATTCACATCTCGCATATCTTCAACCCACACGGGACGAATTGTTAAACTCCTATCAGTCGCTCACCCCATACGCACCCCTCGCGAAATCTGCATAACAATCCCACCACCCTCCCGCGATCCGCCCAAGTACCGCCCGCACTCGACACCCTCTACATCCTCCCTTTTTTCACCGCGCACTTTGTTTCACGTCGCCACCCCCTTCCTCAACCCCATCCCCTTGTTTCTCAATCATCTGCGAATGGCAAAACCACTCAATGGCAGGCGCACCCACTGCCCTCAACCGCGAATAAACGATTACAAATTAACTCGGCACTCCTTTTTAGAACTCCAGCTTATTACGGAGCTAGTGTGGAGCTCACCCTGGGGAGTCGTACGCAAGTCGTTACAATTATTACGCTCTTTGTTTCGCGATCAAGGTTCTCCTTCGATCCCCAGGTTTTCTTTTGTTATGGCTTTGAAGATGACGAATGTATTCCCCATGCGGTTCTTGGATCGGATTTCTTCATTGACAATTATTTTTTTTGCCCATTGGCCGCGTGCGCACGACATTCTTCTTGATGACAACTCGTCGCATGAGTTTTAGATTTTTATATACGACACCTAGGTTTTTTTTTTTTTTATTATTTAATGTTTCTGGTGAAGTTTCATTAATCCATTGGATCAGTGAAATTGACAATGTTTAAGTGTAGGTATTAATAGCGAGTTCATTGGCGTATTTAATGGAATCCGAAAAATTGTTTCAATCGAGTCTGGCCTCATCGCTGGAACTGCTCCGCGGGGATCAGCTCGCGCGGTGCTAAGCGCCACCGTTGCCGAATCCACTGCAGGGCTGCCGCGCGCGCCATGTGCGCAACTGACAACGTCGCGCGTCGTTTATCAGAAAATGTGTAGTGAAGCGGTAAAAAGGGTTCAAATCGATTTTCAATCAATTTCTTTTTATTCTGTTGCTTTGTTCCTTTCAATTACTATCTTGGAATGTAATATAAATTTTAAAAAATCATCAGAATATTTTTTTTAAAGCGCACTGAGGTAAAAAAAATGATATCTCATCAATTTTACTATGTCTCCAAGACTGAGAGCTATTTCTCGAAAGCTGGGATAAGAATTAACGCGACATAAATTCTCAACAGTTTCCGCGTTTGCGAAGTAATGGGCATTGATGCCCTTGAAAATACCACCAAAATAGTTGTCTCAGAAATTAATTACAATTTTTGAAGCTGACGGATGAATTTTTTTTCTGTGACAAATCTCAATCGGAAAATTGGATTCATGTCTCATCTCGCTCCTCGGCACGTCATCTGTTTCTCCGGAGCCACTTCTGCGGGTAATCCAACCCCGGGTAATACCATCGAGGGTGTGAAACAAGACAAAGAAGAGGGACAGTTTGAAACAAAGTGAGAGAGAGAGAGAGAGAGAGAGAGAGAGAGTGTGTGCAGCAGCGAGAGCTACCCCTTACAATCCGCACACCCGTTGCCCGCAGATAAATCTCCGCTCCTCTAATTGGTCTTCCCTCCACTCCTCCCCGCCAACCCCAGGAGCTCCTCACTTCGAGCCATCTTTTTCCTCTTACCCGTCTATCTGGCTCTTTCCTCCGTTCTCCGCGGATTTCTGGGCCGAGGTACTACGCAATGGAGAGACACCGGGCAATGCTCCAGGAAACGCTATAATCTCACCCCCAGCGCACTCACTCGCTCCGCGCGTTCGCCGCTCACCCGATGCGCGGAGAATTATTTGAATTATTAGGGATTATATTGGCCGCAGAGTGTCCGTTAGCGCGTTTCGAGAACTTAATTATGAATGAGATTTGGTCTTGCTGGAGTGGAAGAAGTTTTCGTCTGATTTTCTCGGGTGAACATTCTCTGATGAATTTTCCAGGTCTAATTGGGGGAGGGAGTTTGTAAAATTAATTGAGCGTATCAATATTAATGTTTTATAAGTTAATTATTCCATGGTTTTTATCCTGTACTTAATGCCCTATTTATAATTTTTTTTTTTGGAACCAATTTTTTACTTCGGAAAATTAAAAATTTGTTTTTTTGAATTCAACGATTTTCATCATTCTCTCACTCTCATTAGCATGAGAAAAAAATATTTTCCTGTATCAGGTAAACCTTTGTGAAAAAAATTTGTTTCTCCCGGTCGACAGTCATCTCCCGTTGATAATTCCCAGACCGACCAAGGACGAAAGTCCTTTCTTCGATCCCTCAAAAAGCCATCTCGTCTCGTGCATATTCCGAATAAAAGAAAACTGAAGGACTGAAAAGAAAATCTAATAAGATCCATGTACACGTTGACCTCGAGTCGCCGCCAAGAATTTCGGAGGCCATCCAATAAAGATAGGCGATACAGAAAGTGCTTCGGCACTTTTTGCGTGAAAGCCTTGAGACCTGTTCTCCCGAGACTCAATATCCACGAGACAAATGCTGACCTAACGGTACATCGCGGACTCTAGTGTTTGCGGAAACGGTGGCCACCCGGTCTAGCCCCTGAGTCAATATTTTTTGGTTTCACGCTGGCTGAGGAGAAAAAAAAGCGCATTTGAATGCGTGAGCGCGACTGGGACGACCTTCAAGGCTGCTCTGATTTTTTTTTCAGCTATCGCCGTATCCAATTCGGCCTCTGGGGCTGTAAATCTAGAGCGGACAGTCTGAGGGGCTCATCCCCCCCCTCTCCAGTTGCCCTTCAATCGGAGATTTTCGTCGGGAAATAGTTCACCTGAGGAATCTTGCGAGGGGAAATAGCAGAATGAGAAGTAAGTTCTTATTTTGATATTTTAAAAACCGCAATTGACGCCTGTACCTCGAAATTTATTTATTTATTTGATTAATATAAATTTCCTTCGGTTCAATCTTCGCGGGAAAAAAATTGTCGAAATAATCTAGCCGAAGCCCGAATCCACCTCCATTATTTTTAAATTAATGAAGGATTGTATTACGCGACGGAAAGAGGGGAGTAGAATATGAGGCAGACTCATCTAGACTGCATCCACCCTCTGCATGGTTCGTTTCCGTGTTGTTGCATAATATACGCTGCGGCGCGGTTACGAGGATGAGGGATGAGGTGCTGCGTTGCCTAATAACCTCCAACCATGCCCCACGCTCAGCCCCTCAACTCCGCATTCAAGCCCCTCCAACTTCAAGTGCCCGCGTCTCTCTCTCTCTCATAATTTTTTTACCTCAGCTTGCAGTCCGCGAACGCGGCAGTCGTTTCGGGAGTCCTTTTTAGGCCCAGTTCTTTTAATAAACATTTTTATTTATTAAATAAAAAGTAGAACACGATATTGTTGTTAAGCCGGTCGCGAACCAGTCGTTCGCGGATGCCCTGCGTCCATGATCTCGCCATCGCGTTCGGTTTGGCTTGCGGTGCTCATTCTGCGGACGGTTTTTTCGTCATATTATTCGATAAATGACGAATCGCGACTCTCGCGAATGTCGTATATAAAATTATATTCGCGTTTTCGTGAAATGGATACAACCGCATTCGGCGGAAAATACTTTCCACCCCTATCGCCAAAAATTACCATTTCGCCCCATGATCTGGTAAACCGCGAGTCTAATTCGCCGGTTATATGACAGAAAACTCGCCAAGACAAATTTCCGGAGAAGATTTTCTAACCAATTGGTATTCATATAATGTTTTCGCAATTCAAAACAAATATTCGAGTGGAAAATCTAACGGAAGTGTTACATAATTTTTAGAGAAAAATTTACAAATGCATCTACAGAAAATTTATCAAAGAAAAAATTATAAAAAAATCAGAAATATTTTACAAAATAATTTACAGAAGAGATTCTACGAATCCGCGAAAAATGAGGGCGCGGTTTAAGACTAAATATATAAATAAAAGATCGTGCAAGTTTTCGGGATAAATAAATAGCGACGCAGATTCTCCGTACACGCGAACCATTTTTTTTTTTTTCGGGGCGGAGGGGGTGGTTTCAGTGAGAAAGAGCACACTTGGCGCAAGGAGGGCTGGAGGGGAGTAATTATATGGGGGTGGAGCACGCTAGAATTTCCGGGGAAAACAAAAGGAGAAAGTGATCGATGTTATTAGAACGAATTTTATTTGAGAGATTGAAACTTGTCAATTACAATTTTGTTCAAACTTACAATTTTTCATTCGAGATCATCAGTCTCAAATTTACCTTTTTTTTTCACGAATGAAATTCGGAGAGAAGAATAATTTATTTTTCAATATTTCATTCAATGAAAAATACGAATATTGATCATTAATTATTGAAAAAATGATTTTATTGAACTAAACCAGAGAATTCAATCTACAAATTTTCCCCTGTCACTTCACAATATACAGGGCATTCAAATCAATTTTGCACGCGGAAGAGCTTCAGTTATTGACGAGATATGTCAGTATTTCTTCTTGAATTTATGTTTGTTAAAATCCAGACTGATTGACGCTGTACACGAATGAAAGATTTATCGCGGACGAAAAATGTAGTGTTGCAATTGAGAAGTTTCAATTGATTCTCGGCTTATTTTTCAAAAAACGCAGAAAAAAAATGAAAAAAAATAAAAAGTGGAAAATTGAAAATTTGGATCGGAAATTGTTTCAGTTAAATTTTTGGAATTAAATTTTTTTTGTTGCAATGAACAATGTCAGATAAAAAGAGCAATGCTCTCTTATGGTTCATTCTTTTCGCGAAAGAATATGTCTGCCAAAAAAAATTCAGCTCCTCGAATCTCAGCGTCTGTTATATTGCCCTCACCCTTCACTACCAAGAATATAGAAATGTATTCTGATACGCGTATTTATCTCAAAAACCCCGGGCAAGATGGAAGATTGCCATTTATTGCTGTGGAATATGTGAATTTCGTGGACTAGGTGTTTCCATAGAAATCCACGAGTACCCGGCGTGATTCATGATGACATCGTTTCCGTTCTGAGTCTCGATAAGAGCCAAGAGTTTTTTTCATTTCACATAAAAAATGTTGGAGAAAGGGTGGAAATTACCCCGCGAATGTATCATTGATCGATCACCGGGAGGGTGAACATTTAGAATTTTTTGAGTATGAAAAGTAAATTGTGCTGGGAAAAATCAGCGACTCTGAATTGAGGAAAAGGTCATGGAGGTCGCAACTTTACGAACCCGTTATATAAATAAAATATCCGTAAAAATCGATATCGCGGAGTAAATAAAATCACTCAATCAAAAATAAATTGATATCAACTCTCAATTTAAAATCTTCGAAACCCGAAAATAAGAGATCTTAAATTTGTCGGATCTTGCCAGAGGTAATTACATTTTTTATTGCCCTATTAAGTTATGATTTTAATTTTTCTTCTGATGACTACATACCCACTCGAAAAAGTTTTAAAATTATCCTCGTATTCAATTTCCACAATGTCTACTAGGCACGCCATTTTCCCGCCTCCCCACAGCCCCTCTATTTTCTTCCACCCAAGAACAGGTGTTTCTCCCGTCTCGTTATAAATTACTCCCCTTGTAATCCAAAGTAAACCGCTCGTTTTATCCCCTCCATGACGGATGCACGCTACATCGTCCAGATAATAACTCCCGCGTCCACGCGTACCAAAGAAAAAAAAACCCTAGAAATTAGATATTAATTTCTGAATTTCCGTAAATTTCCCCACAGTTTCCCCAACTTTTCAGCCAGCATTCATAAACATAGACTTGTTATTTTTTCCTCGAGTAAAAAATCTCAACTTTATCCCCTGACAGCGGCACGAGGGAGCGACCTACTTTACCGACTTTTTGTTAGACCTGCGGGAAAAATTGAGGTTCATGTAGTGTGGAAAGGGAGTGGGACGACATTTTGTTGGGAGGTTTGTTTATCTCATGTGACATCGAGGAGAAGATACTCGAAAGC
>JAPYZM010000332.1:0-103586 GCA_030522845.1 Psyttalia concolor | reverse complement strand
GAGAGAGAGAGAGAGACACTGCAATTTTTGAGACAAAGGAGATGGGACGCGAGGTTTTCAGGTACCTTTTTCCATTGCGCATTAAAAAATTCCTGGGCAGATGGGAAAATGAGCATGCAAACGGAAAAGGAAAGAATAAAGATTTAGTGAAGATGATTTCTAAAAGCTCTAGAAGCGCTTTAGTGATACACTTTAAAAAATTTCCATTTTGAGAACACTCAATTGGAAATTTTAAATATTTGATTAATCTACCCTCTAAGATCTTCTAGTAAAGCTCTCATCACCACAAATATTCCCTTTTCTTTGAGGCAAATCCGAAAATTTAAACGAAATTTAAAAGAAAGACTAACAAATACATTCCCCAGTTGTCCATCAATCTCTTCCGCTTCGCCGGAAATCCTAAAAGGAACAGTTTCTCTCTTGATAATCTCCAAATCCCTAGGCCTCGATATCAAATTCTTTTGCAATAACTCCGAGCTTTACCGAATCGATTCCATGCGTAAAAATGGCGTCCTCAATCCAACCGCCATTTTTCAAAACCACACCGGATTTGATTTGCATACCCAACTCTCCCCATCTCCCATATTTCAATTCAATTCCCCCAATTTTTCTTGCTCAAACCAACCCTCCAATCCCACCATATCCTAGTCTTATTTCTCACGGCGAGAGATTTCCAATAAAAATTATCCCGCAAAATGTCCTACCGCAGAATGTCCCTTGGGAATTGTGGGAAAAAAAAAAAAGATAATTTTGATCGGATATCTCTCCCATGCAGTGAGTTCCATCTAGTCATCGATTTATTTAATCATCCATTATTTATAGTCATTGTAAAATAAGTCAGTGCGTCAGAAGGGGTTTGCCAGACTCCTCCTTTGTTGCAACTAGCATGCACGGCCGTCACTGTTGTGTCAAGATTAAAAAGATTGACGCACATACAAAAGGAATTTTCATGTCTCAGCTTTTACTCACTTTTCACTTCCCTCCATTCTCCTCTTCCACATTCAACACGTGGCCCTTCTTCTCACATCATCCTTCACTTTTTGTCCAACATTTGCTCGCTCAGTCATCTGAATCCATTGGTCGTCTCTATTTTCATTTGTACACTGAGTGAAAAATCTCTTTAGGAGAAATAACATTTACTCGATTTAATTTTTAAATCGTGAAATTCCTTAACATATCATTTTATTCTCAACTATTCAGTAATTATGTCGATTATGTTATTTATAAAGTTATGGGCAGAAGTATCAGTCGAGCCGAACGCGAGGTTGATAAGCACGTGGGTAAGAGTCTTTTATTTTAATTATCGTGCTGGTTAGAACCCGATTCTCCACTCCAGTTTTTTTTCCAAGCCTATCTGGCCTAGCTCTAGTAAATTTACTGGAAACCAGATTTTTCCAACTTTGGAAAAGGAGACCCTTGTTTTCCTTTTGGTTCTTCAAAACTCAGTGTACTTTTGAGAATGAAGAGTGAGCCAAATGGATAATCCACCTACTGCTGTGTCGTTGGGCTTCTTAGATGTGTCCTTCTGACATTGGAGACATTCCGGGAAAAACTCTCGCCGAAGGTTCAAGAGACGAGTTCCAGCTGCGCGTGGCAGTTTTCATCGGAGACCGTACGGCTGGCAAGATTTCCTTACCGCTAGATATATTTTTTTATAAATAAATACTTCTGAGGAGGAGGTGGGAAGAAGGTGATGACCGCGGGGGGAATTTTGAAGCAACATTTGGGGAATTTTTTTCAATGGAGAAATTGATTGAGCTTTTACGAAATTTCTTCAACATTAATATTAATTTTGTACCTCATTATTTGAGTTGAGTGCATTCTATTTACTCTATTTATCAATCGAGCACGCAAGCAACAATAACTTCATGGAGTCAGCTACGAAAATTTTAATAACCTCTTCTTTATTAGTTCACGTCACCCCGCTAATGCAATTGAAATTTAAATAAGTCCTCCAAGTCACTATTGTCTTATTTTAAATGACTTTTGACATTTTTGTTAATGAGAAAATTAAGAGGCAACTGAGACAAGCCGCTTGTGCAGTGGCACACAAAAAAAAAACACAGAAACCCCTCATATTCATTCTGAAGAATCTCTGAAGAGCCAGAGATATTCCACCCTTCTTCATCTCCATTTTTTTGGGAATTTTTACCCCCGAATGCACACATTCAAGGTAACTCTGGGCCAATTACGCGCCCCTCGATTGCTCAAGTATGTAGGAGTCGTTCTTTCTTTTATTTCTTTACTCCTCATTTCTTTTTTCAACTTCTCTTGTTCTTTTTTTTTACTTTTTACTTTTTTCGTAAACAGTTGTACTTCGTGCACGGCAATTAGACTCCGCTCATGAAGCCCTGAAATTGCAGTAGGAATAAAATTACCTTCTCTCCAATTGAAGTGATGAGCAATTTTGAAATTCAATACGCATTATTTTTTATTTAGAAGAAACTAAAATTAAAACCATCTTTTTCCGCGTTGAAAAAGTTCGTCAGTCTTTTTATCTTTTGTTTTTCAAAATTACTCTTTTCAATAGGTGTTTCATTTTTTTGAGCCAACGCCTCCGCAAGACAACAAACGAAATTGGTGTAAAAATTAATCTAATCCCAAAATATTCGACAGTGAGTTTTTTGGATGGAGAAAAGAATGAATTGATAAATTCAATCGATTGTTAAAAATAATTGGAGATTCCCCAATTGTCTCAGCCCAAAGACGCAACAACTCTGCACTCCTCCACTCACCAACACCTACCCTCCGAGTATTGATTACTCTCTAGCTGTGTGAGGGCGAAGGAAGGGTAGAGGTGCAGACCGTGGGGAATGAGCTTTTGAGGAGGAGAACATGTACAGAAAGGAAGGTGGCACGAGAAACCGAGTAAGCAGGAGAGATCTCAAAGTGCTGTACTCTAACTCTTGCCAATTTCCCCTGCACTTTCATTTAACCACCAATTACTGACCCATGCGAGTCTCATCAAATGTCGCGAAACAAAAAATGAATAATAAAGAAGGGCACAGAAAATTTATTCTGAGGATTTCCTCTGTTGAAATTTCATCTAATAAAATTGAACTGTTTGGCGTTAAATTGACCTACCAGTATCCAACTGTTAGATAACTTTCTGATTATTCCACTCGTAATTTTTATAAGACTCTCGTGAAAAAAAAAACTTGATGATGAGTTTATTTTTATGCAGGGAACATTACTGATAGAATTTTATACATTCAATAGTATTTGAAATAAATTTCCTGCAGTACCGATCGCTGATTTCAATCGCTTTACCTACACCCACTGAAAAAGGCCAAAAAATAAAATAATTTACACATATTGATTGATCATTGTCTAGTTATAAAAATATTAAACACAAAATAGTAAACTTATCCGGTTCGTTTCTTTGCAACGGCTCGATCCTGAAGTATCCGATAATTTTGAAGCACTTGTCGCATTGCACAAATTTGGGAAAAAACTGATTAACTCTTAATTTTTCCCACTCACGAAAATTAATGTATGCACCACAACCGGAAACGACTGAGCGTCAAATAAATCTTCCCACGCGCTTGTAATTAGTTTGAACTCAATAATAATACCGACATCGAAAGAAAGAGCCGAAAAAAACGATGTCGGGTGTGGCCTCGACTTTATGACGCACTGATGTCTCCCACAAGGAGAGACTACTAGAGAAAACAAGAGCGAGAGAGAGTGAGATTGACGAAGTGGACCCGAGTTCCAGGAAAACCATTCGAAGGATGGCGAACAGACTCCGAGAACAAGGGCAAAGAGGGGAGGACGAAGGAGTGAAACGGTCAAATTATTTATGGCGATGCGAAATTAAGAGTCTCGTTTTCGTTTGAGTAGGGCCACGATCGGACCGCGCTCGCGACCCAATGATTTTGAGTCCTTGGGTGTTTACGGGAGGACGGTAGTCCCTCAAGCCAAAAAGGAGGACATGAGAAATTCTATGGGAAACAGCCAGTGGTTTCGTGGATCGCTTAGGTTATAAAGAAATGCCGAACGGGTCGTATATTTTTCTTACAATTATGCTTGAGCAAATTTTTTCTTTCTTTTCCCTCTTGTTTTTCTCAATTTACCGAGAATTTTTGGCTCATTAATAGCCGTGTGATTTATTGCTCTGGATAATGATTAGTGGTTGAGACTTTATTTATGAGCAAAATCTGGTAACAAAATACTAGTCACCAATCACCGGCAGATTTTCAAGTGGTCAAGTGGTGATTAACTTTTGCCGATTTCTCAATTTTTGTGAATATTACATTGAGCAATCCTCCCACCAATTGTTCATTAAGAATTTTTTTTATTGACCTAAATTTGAAAAATTCTAAATCCATAAATCACGGAAGGCTCCGTACACAAGAAGTGATTTATGTTCTATTGAAAAGTCATTTTTATCTGTAAATTCAAGAGAGAATGATTGATGCGCTCGATGCAAGCTCTTTTGTTTGGTGAGATCCATCGATTCACTGACCTGGATCGACCCCAAGCGCTGAAGAACCTCGACGAATTTTCATGAAAGGCCTCGCTTAGAAAAAATCGGCTCCTCCGATTTTCTACAATTTCCCGGATGCCTCCTTTCCTTGCTATTCCGCCATAGTGCATTGATAGAAATAATGAAACACTTAATTGAAAAATCAACAAGAGCATGCTCGTTTGTCCGTTAAACCACGAGACCGTAATCACTTTACTTGAAACTTTCGCAGTCTCGCCGGATCGATCGCCCGAAGAGGGTGGGCCCATATAAAACACGAGAGCCTGAGACTCGACTAACGCCCCAGTAAAAACGTCAGGATAACGAAAACATTAGTCCATCAATTTCCATCCATCACTCAAATCACTCACGACTTTACATATTCCCCCCGAAAAAATTTAATCTTTTATTTTTCTCTGTTGCAGGTAAGCAATGACTACAGAACTCACGGGGGGGTTAAATCCGAGGTGATTTGATTATCCAGTGGTGAGTCGAGAGTGGAGAATTAAATAAAAAATAGTGCATATGATGGGTTTAAAATTTGACGGCCAGGTAGACATTTAAATCGACCGTGAATGGTTAACTAAACAGAAGGGGGATTATAAAATAGAAAAATAAACGGTGGTGCCAGTCAAGGTCACTCGCTTCCCACCTGCTCATGTGTGGTGAATAAATTCGGAGAATTCAATTTTTTTATTAGGCTTCACTTCACTGACTGTTGATACAATAAATAATACAATTGAATTTTATTGTACTTTGCAATTTGCAAAATTGAGAGATTAATTTTTACGGTAGTTAGTTTATTAAAATTCTTAAAGTAGCTTTACCTTTTTTATAAGTCGCAAAGTCATCGAAACCTATAACGATTTTTTTAGACAGAGTGGATTAGAGTCGCAATCACTTCTTCTCTATTTAAACTCATGTGGAAAATCATATTTTACATCCAATCGGTTTAAACAATTTGGAAAGTGAAAATATTAGAAAATCGAGCGTGATCTGTCGAGTTAACATTAAACTCTCAATCAATTAACTCTTAATCACTTTGTCCCCTAAATATTTCGGACGGTATCCTAAATACTTCAATTTTGCTGGCGTACAACTAATTTTTCATGAAAAATTCCTGGAAAAACAGGATTTTTCCTGAAATTATGGAAAATGATTTCAAAAGTTTCTTCGCCAACCTAGGGAACCACCCTACCGATGCCCTTCATCCACCCCCCAGACCCTTCACAGAAAGTGAAACCGAAAGCGCTCGTCATCAAAGTATTTCCCCAAGTGAAAATTCCCTCCTCCGTAGATCTTCCCCCATATTCTCTATATTAAATTCCTAACTTCATCGCAGATGGAGAAAAATGATGTGCTGACTGGTTTTTCCCCTTAATCCTTCCACCAAGACTCTTGAAATACCTCAAGATCTGGCCATTTGATCAGGCATACTATGAGAAATTACCAGAAAATTGCACTCAAATGATTTCCCTAATTTTTTAAAGAGTCATTTTGAATAAAAATGTCTGATCGATCTTGGAATTTTATTTTTTATTAGCAAAAAAGTTCTGATATTTTTGGGCAAATCTACTAAAGTATTTGGTAAAGCGAAATTAGAATCACACAAAATACCGCAAATAATAATCATACTGCGATAATTATTAAAAATTCCATACAGAATATCTCTTCTACCATTTGCTCCTGAAAACTCTCGTCGTCGAAATAAACTCACAATAAGCAAACAATTCACTCTTCAACTTGAACCCTCCGAACCGAAAAAAAGAATTAATACTCTTCCTCTAATTATTTTCATTAACAAATAAAATACAATCGAGCACTCGAACAACAAACGTCCCTCCCCCAACCAATGTACATATAACATTGAAACTTCAAAAGTTTCACTACACGTGAAAGCAAACAAAACAGATAAGAGAGAAACGCGAAAAAAAAGGAAAGCAAAATAAAACAAAAAAAATTGGAAAAAAATAAAAGTTCTTTGGGAGTCTTTCACTTGCACTGCTGCATACACATGCACACGCCTCTTCACTTTCTCCACGGGGTGAATTGGTTGGCGAGCAGGGGGTGGCAAAGAGTTGGGGAACAGGGTGAAGGGGTTGAAGAGCGAACCGGGCGTATGAACAGAGAGCGAGAGTGGTGGAGCTCCGAGTAAGCGCCGACGCTCTGAAGCTAGGGCGTTCGTCTCATGGATGAAACGAAAGGGGCGGGAGGCGCCACGCGCGCCTCAGAGGGTCGTTCATCCCCGGGTCAAGGTTAGCCTCTTTGTATAACTGCGGAAATACCGAGAGTTACTACGCTCTTTTTTTTTATCCTTTATATTTTTAGAATGAAATTTAATTTAACGATTTTTTATTTATACATTTTGTCATGAGATAGAAAAAAATGATTTTTTTCAATTATCGATTTACCATCTGGCGATATTGATATATTTCACAACACTGATCAACATTTTCTGAAAATAATTTCATTCGAATTGCCACTCGTATTTAATTTGAGAATTCAAAATAATTTAATGATTTATGCTGGGCCGTCATTGAAATTTTAATGACATCTAGAATGTTCAGGATTGAAGAGTTTAAATTATCTTCCCTAGTAGATTATTTAGATCGGTAATCGATAATGGTTTTTCAATTCTCTGGAGAGCATTTAATTAGTTTAAATAGAGACGAATAACAGCAGGGATACATGCCACCAATTAGCGGCTGGGAGCAGTAATTTTAAAATTCAAATTGAAGATCAGTGCATCAACCCTCTTTCCTTTATTTTTATCGTCGGAGTCACCGACACATATCGATTCACCGGTAATATCCACTTCCGGGAATGACATTACAGTTCACCCTATAATTCGAGTATGTGTGTACTGATTCAATCAATAATACATCTTCACGTGTCCTCTTATTTAGCCCCGGTGCATTACGCGTTCAAGAAGCATGCAATTTTGAAAACCATCGCGTTGTCTCCAGTAATGAGTCTCTCCCTTGAGTATTGATTAGGTTGTAACTGGTCTTGACGTCAGATCTTGGAAAATAATTCAACATGGATTGATCATTTTGACTGCATTTTTTTCTCCGTCTACAATTTGACCGCGTTTGAAAAATTAGGTAAATTATGGATGTTAATGTTTGAAAGTGCGTACTATTGTCCCGACACTTTCCACGAAAACATCTGCGTCAATCATTGACCGGAACCCGAAACTTCGTCGTTCCTCATCACGAAAACGAGATACACAAATATCAACGTGGAATATTGTTATGACTGAGTCAATTGAGATCGGAACACCCATTGTGCTATAATCCGACCCATAGTGAATAAAATATGAACAATGTCGCACGCGTTTTGTATCTCATTACAGGATGATAATACTAAAACATTAACAAATTGGATGTGATGGCAATTTTCGGACCTTTATTTATTCCAGAAAAATCTCTGGACTAAATCTTCTCGATGAATTAATTGAGAAGTCGTGTGGACTTTCACCAATTTCTAATGATTAAAAAAAAAAAATAAATAAAATTGTTCCTATTCTCCACTAAGGAATATTCAGCTATCTTTCACTCCATTATTTCGCAGGGTTTACAATAGGAACGTTAAAAAGTCTATAAAGATCGTCTTCGTTCGCTCAAATTTCTTTGATGTCAACCCAGACGCCGCGACAACTCTGTCACCCCAGAAAATTGCTGCAAACTCGATTAACCGAGACTCGAGATGTCTTTTAAACCCGATTATCTCCCTTCCTAACCTGTCGCATTAATTTTCAATCGAGTGTCATTACACTAAAAAATTGTCTTCATTATTCAATTTCTCTTGAATTTTTTTTTTTTTTCTATTATTTCCGAAAATGGAAATAATACAAGAGTTCAATTCTCCTATTCTCCTTACATCATGACGATCGATATTTCAAAGTTTGTCACGGAGAGAGACAAACCCGGAAGTTAAAGTTGTCAAGAGGGAATTGGTGTGGAGGGCAGAAATAGTTTCAAGTAACGTGGAAGGGGGGGGGGGGGAGGGAGGAAGGGTGAACAATTTGTAGGTCTGCTCACTATTTGACGACCTCCTTATGGCGATTAGTCTCCAAGATATGGGCCAAAATTGCTTTCTACATAAAAACTTATTTTTCACATTTCTGGAGAACTAGGGCAGTCTCCACTGTCAACATTCACAAAATTGTGGTTATCACTATATGCGAGGAAATTGCCGCAGGGGTAGTTTTCTATTTTTCAATCCCCTATGGAACTAGGTGGAAAATTCTGGATTCTAATAATAAAGAAATTTAAGTGAGACTGTAATTTTCAATGGGCTATTACAATTTACTAGGATTTTCACTTGGAAAATAAATTATTAACCCCGTAGAAAAAACCCTTTCACACAATTCGGCAAACATGAAAGAGACAACAAGACCCTTACTCATATAGACGACGCCCGTATCTGTAGTTTCGTCACCCGATCAGTCCACCCACATCGTCCACTTCCATCTCAAAGTTAACGACACGAAGCAAAATAAACAAACTCATATTTTTTCGTAGATAAACTTATATCGAAAAATGTTGGCATCCTCCACAAAATATACACAAGTCTGATGTTTCGTTTTAGTAACTGTAAAAATTTCCAATAAAAAGTTACCTAATATTTCATACTCACGCCATCAAATATCCCAACTTTTCATATCAATTTTTGATTTTAACGGAAAAATTTTATAGCCCTGGGGGCAAGTAGTAATAATTTACTATCCCAATTTCCCGGTGTAAATTTTTCTTTGCTCGTGTATCATTTATATGGCCTGGAAGGAGTTAATTAAAAATTTAGTCAGACAATAACCTCCAAATCTTGAAATCACTCATCAAGCCCTCGAACATCTCCACAAAATCTGAAGCAACCCCTCCCATCCACCTAAACAAGAAATTTATATTCCCTCATAAATACTTCCCGCTAATTGTCTGCATTCTCGATAAAACAAATTCAAATGTGCCAGACGTGTATTCAAGTTTCAGTCAATTGTGTTTTTTATGCAACAGAAAAATTTCGATTAGAAAGTAACATAATACTTTATACATGCAATTGATTATCACGTCATTCCTTATCAATTTTTTATTTTGGGATTAAATAATGAATAGTATAGCACTCGAGACGTGAACGCAAACGCTTCTTTTCCACATTTGTATCACCGTCCATTGTGCACAGCCGAATTAATTCACAACGTCTGCCAATAATCTCCAAATCTCCTCAAAATCCACCACCCTTCCCTTCAAGATCATCACAGGCTCTGATGGAGCGAGGCGCCCCCCCCCCCCCCCCCCCCCCCCCCCCCCCCCCTGTAAATAAAAAATTTAGATTTCCTCATGAATACTGCCTGTCAACTTTCTGCATCCCCGATAAAACACATTCAGAGACAAATTAATATTCCATCCCTTATTTCTACTGTCTTCTGTGCCAATATCACGAAGTGGTTGGAGATACATAGATGCCGAGACTTGCGAATTTGCATGCACATGCATAATTCGCAAAATTTTCGAGTGGGGTAAGAAATGAGAAAGGGGTCCGGGGGATGCACTTGTGTCGTCTTTCTCATTTCCCTTTCACCATTGCAACGTTAGATGTAGGAGATGTATTTTGGCCGCCTCTCTCGTCCCTTTGGAAGCGTTTGTTTATATGCTCTGATGTTTATGGTGGGGGTCGGTGGGAGGGGAAGGGACATGAGGATGGGTAATAATTTTTCCTCGTAGAAGTGCATGAAGTGAAGATAGTCGTTGGTAGGGTGAACTCTCCCCCGCTTATTGCCTTAAATTGCTAATTGGCCTTGGTATACAACCGCAGTCTCCTATTCTCTATCTCTCCTTCACTCACTCCCTGGATTTATTCATTGCATGGAGGATGAGGAAGAGGTTTCAAGGATACAAACACCAAGTGCAGCACACGAGGGTTGAGAATAAACAGAAAGGGATGGGGGAACGAAGGCCTCAAGGACAAATGCATTCTCATTGTTTTCGCGCAAAGGGACGCGGACTTCCGCAATCTTCGATTTTTTTTTCTTCTCTTTTTTTTTTCGGCGGAGCTTTCGGAGAGGGGGAGTTTACTGGCTGACACCACTTTCAACGGGATTAGCTGCGCGTGAATAGTATGCTTGCACAGCTGTCGATACACTGCGATAGCACTAGAGTCTCTCTACCAACGGGAAAATTCTTTGTACGGAATTTTTTATTAGGCTTTCATTGGAAATAAAACGTTTTGGTTTGTACAAAGAGCTATTTGTCATTTCATTGGAATGGGAAATATGTTAGAAACAAATAGCAAATTCAATTTTTTTTGTTCATATTTCCATATTTTTGAACGGATATGTTTACGGTTTTTCAGTTTTTTAGCGCAATTAAAATTGTCTGGACATCTGGTTTATCAGTGAATATTAATAAAAAAAAATGATAAAAAAATGTAGTCAGTTTGGCTGTGAAAAATTGTATGGGGTTTGAATTTGCGAATAGAAGGAGGGAGGGAGAGGGAGGAGAGAGCCAGTGAGGGCACAATGAGAGCACTTCCTGCCTCGAATGGCGCCGGCTCTCTATCTTCCACCTCACTCTCTTCATTCCCCTTAATACACTCGATATTTTTCGGAGCCCCCCCCCCTGCCCCACTCCGAGCGGGGCTCCCTCAGCGTGTGTGTACGCCTCCCTCTCTTTACCGAGAAAAAAAAAAGCCGAGGGCAGAAATGCTGCAAGCGAGACGAGACTTCCTCTATCGTACGTACCGAGGGAATGTATCGTGGTATTATGATGCACTTGCGCATCCCCGGTCTATAATTCATGGGTAACTCCGAGCTTAGGTATTTTTGGATGGTAAAAAATTCATGATGCTGAGGGAAAAAGGAAAATGGGGTGATAAATGAGAACTAACTAAAAAATCTTTTTACTGAGTTAATAAATAGTTAATTTATTAGCCGTAGCTTTTCCAATTGCCATTTACCTATTTATCCATCCAAATTTAGATTTATTTAAGGGAAGGTTATTGAAATATAATTATCTTCACTTTAAACATCCACTAGATACGTATACAATTTGTCGTTCATTCCCCTCATGAACCTCAAAATAAAAAAATTGTCGAGATTATTCAACTTATGGCCTACAGAAGTTTTTGCGTTACACAATTGATGTGAAATGAAACTTACTAATTATTCCCTTCAAATTCAACCCTTATGTAGTCAATTTGATTTTTTTTCAAATAAATTGCTACCTACAAACGAAAATCATTCGCAAAATGCCGATCGCAAAATTACTGAAAAAACCGTGAACTCTTCTGTCCAACCCCGAGAAAATCCGAAAGATATGGAATTAAAAATAATGTCAATTTGAGTTAATTTTTTCAAAAAAAAAAAATGGTGTTTTTCACATATCCTCTCCCCCCGGGCCCTTCCCCCGTCATCGTCATAACCGACATACCAACAAACAAACCAATAAAAAAAGGCAATCATCTCTACATCAGTACTTACTCAGAAAGTCAACACATTGAGAATTATCAGCCGTAAACATAACTCACAAATAGCCGAGAATTCACTTACGTACATTGGCCGCGATGGCGCAGCAGTGGCCGTCGGCGGCGGCACGAGGCACGCTTCTAGAGCGTGTGGTTCCGTTGCCGGGTTCGGTCTTTTTCATTCGCAGTACGCCGCGGCACCTTAATCACGCGAGTGTGCGCTCGATTGAAACGTCGACGTCGTCCTCTCCTTGTCGTTTCTTTGAGTAATCAGTGGGCATTATTAGATTAATCATCAACCTAGTATTAACCACTAGCATAGATAACATTGAAGAATTGGACATTTTTTTTACTCTTGAGTGGAATTTATCACTAAAACCAATTAATGTCTGAGGGTGCGATTAAAGGACTGAATCATTTTAATTAATCGATCGATGGATAAATTATCACTGCCCGGATACTAGCCATTTCCACTGCATTTAATGAACAATTATCTGAATTTTCGGCAATTTTTGAGCAATGACTCGTGAATTATTTGATTTGACTTTGTGATAAGTGGTTACGGTGATTAGTGATCAGACGTGATAGCTGGTGCAATATTACTATCCACAGGCGACACTGGAGCTGGTAAGAATAGAATTCTCCAAGTGGAAATGGAATTTTATTTCATTCTATGCAAGACCTCTCTCCTCGCCTAGTGTCGAGATAAATTCGGTAACGGGAATAAGTAATCCAGTGCGATAAGAAATGTGTGTCGAATTGTGGCTGTATCCCACTCGTTCAATTGTACATTTGAAAGGTACATAAGTCGCTGACGTGCGACTCGATTGATTGCGCGAGGGAATAAATTCTCATCCTTTATGTGTTGGGAGACACTTTTCAGGCGTTTACCTCCTTTTTCACGATGTTTATCATATCGAGAGTTATCGGTACGGCAGGACGTACTCTGCACGGTTCAGAAAACCTTGATAACGACTGGTTATGGTTTGCTATGGTTTGCTACGAGTGATGCAAAACTATCATTCATATTTATCAGTGAAGATGACGTCCAGTCACGTTTGAAATTCTATTTTTCAAAGGGTTTCGGGGTGGGCAGGGGAGATACTTGGGGCTCGGCGATCTAATGGGTCATTGAGCTATTGACAGAATTCGAGTAATGGAGTGGGAATTTTTTCTTTCAAGCTAGAAATTTTTTCATTTTTTAAAAGAATTTTGACGAGTGCGGCACTCGTATTTTTTTCGAGGATTTAACATTAAGAAAGCACAATAAAGGGAATTGCGTTCTCCACACAAATGAAGACTTTATTAGTCAGAAAAAAAAATGTTCAGGGGATAAAGAAAACAAAATCATTAACATTCATTAACAGAAATTTAGAATCAAGTCCTCACTGCTTTCTTCCCTCAATGCTTGTGTTAAATCTTTTGACTCGAATTTTCCTGTTAGAGGAATAATCTGTTCGAGAAAAAAATATCCAGTTAAAAAAATATTCAGCTTGCTACCGGAGAATGTGACAATAAACGATGACAAATACTGCAAGCGCTCTACCTCCCGTAATTGTTTGTCACCTGAATTTTTTTTTTTTTTTTTCAATTCAAATGAAATTTTTTTTTATTTTGTGATTCACTGGGTGACAATTTTTTTTAATGAAATAGCCGGATTTATACTCAATACCTTCTCGGTACGGTATGTGTACCCGCGTCTAGCACATCAGCGATATAATACTTTTTTATGTGTCGCACGGGAGGTAAAGACCGTGGCGAGTAAAATTATCCTCTCTCTCTCTCTCTCGCTCTCGACGTCACCGCAAACTGTCGCGCGAGGTCGAGCCCCTTATTTTCCTTTTCATCGTTGCAGAAAGATAGTAAACAAATGGAGGAATAAAAGGCGTGATTAATGGGGAAAAACCCGTTGATTTGGAAAATGAATATCGCATTGCGGCATTTATCATACTTTGGGATGAATCATGGAGTTATAGAACCAAATTTACTACATAACTGGTATTGTTCATTGAAAAAAGTTGCGCTAGCTTTTCCAGTAACAGTTCTATCTTGAGATAGGTAAACAATTAATATAATTAAATGGAAAAATATTGTTTCATGGGTGTGTTTCATGATAATCGATTCATTTCTATTTCGTAAACTCTGTCAAATTTTTAATTAATTAAAAATTTCCATTGATTGACAAAGAATACTTGAATCGATATATGAATTTTCAATGATGGAATTCCATGAATTTTCATTGGAACTTCCACTTCATTAAAAATGTACCGGAACAATTGCATTGCTAAATCTCTTCATCACCAAAAGTCGTTTATTACGCTCGAGAAATTTTCGTGTCCCCTATCTGAAATTTTTCATCTCATATGAGCAACCGATACGAATCAGCACGGCCGAAAAAAAAAACTTTCAAATTAAAATCCCGAGGTGAATGACTCGAGATCTCACCATTTGGCAATAAAAAATTTAATAGAAAACATGAGTTGTAATAATCGCATATACAAATGGTGATATTTTCGTATGGAAACAATAGTAAAGAGAAAGTTATAATGATGATCAGTTGTTTCTCATCGTCTCTCCTCGCGGTTTGCCGATGTTGCTCGTAATAATTTGCGTGGCAGACTCGTAAAAGACTGACCTCGTCCATCGGGGACTTCCCCGAAGTACGGCGGGCAATGTTACCCGTTCCTTTTTCCTTCCATTATAATTTTTATTCGCGTCCGTCACTCGTGCGAGAGCCAGCCTAACTAAATAATCGAGCACGCGAGTTCTTTGTGCATTTCTTAGTGATTAAAAGGTATTATTGGTTCATTAATCAAATTTGCATTACCTTCTAGCCTGTCAGGAATTTAATGAAAATTGATTGATAATTTATCAAATTCTCATCTTTCCAAGAAAGAGGTTCAGTAAAATATAAAATCAATAGTTGTTTTTCTGTATGTAATGTCGCTAAAGTAATTGTCATTAATTATCACTAGGAATAATCAATTTGCCTGTTTTTTTTTAATATGCATCGAACACTCGGAATTATGGACTGAGGAGTTCCTCAACTGACTCTCAATTTCATCAATCTGTCCCAGGTCAATGGGAAAAAAACAAAAAAAAAAAACAAAAAAAAAAAAAAAAAAAAAAAAAAAAAAAAAAAAAAAAAAAAAAAAAAAAAAAAAAAAAAAAAAACCTACCACCAACAGTTCCAGGGATTTAGTTAATCACGGGACTGACTCAAAACATCAGTAGACTAACGCATCTGAGTTCAAGTTGCGTTACACGATACAATACCGACGTATGTATTTTCCTCGGAGTGAATGAACGTGGAGGATCACACGCGCGTCATCTCCATTGCAGTCTAGCTGTAACTGCGACTGAGTCACAGCCAATACCGCCCACTCGGGACTATTTTAAACGAGGAAATTCTATGGAATGTTGAGGTTAATAAGTGGAAAGATCTAATGGAAATTGGGAAATTTTTTTGGGACAATTTACGCCGGCGAAAGAAAAGTTGGACAATATTGCACGTTTTGCTGAGAGAGCCCGCATGGTAATATTCGATAAGTTCTTGATAAAACGAATGGGTCTGCGAACTGAGGAAACCGAGTTGTCGACCTGGAAACGTTTACAAATGAAGTCTGTGATATGGGGAGACAATATAACTAGGAATGAGAAAACATCGGAAAGGATTGAAAAGTCTGTTCAAACATCTGTCAAAAACTCGGTTAATTAGGCAATGGAAATTTCTAATTGGATTCTGAATTATTTTTTCTTTTATATTTACGAAATTATGAGCTAAAGGAACAATTGGACACTTTTAAGAGACGAGTCTTAAGAGTCTCTTATCGGGAAATTTTTCTGGGCTCGAAAAAAGATCTCCTGATACTTCTTGATAAACCTATATTACCGTGAATTGCAGGAATAAGACTCGTTTCTCTTTATGCATTACGTTAGATTAGTTTTTGCAAAAAACTAACTTTAAACTAACTTTAAAATTGTGACTAACGACTTCTAAGTAACTCTTCAGGTATTTTCTCTCCGTGCAAAAATTTCACTTCGAAGTCAATTAACTCCTGAAAAGGAAGCTCGAAAATAAATAAAATAAAAACAAATCGTCTATTTGTTTACATTCCTTCTTTATCTGTTCCAATTCTCAAACGAGCCTAGTAGCCATTTCTCATAATTAATGAGGTAAAAACCCCTTTCTGGTCGATAGCACTCCCGGGACTTTCGTATCGCAATGGAAAATTAAAAAATGTAAACGAGAAAGAAAAAAATGAAGAAAGAAATGATGGGAAACGCGTTGGCGCTGGCGTATCACCCGCGGGAATTACGATAAGAGGCTCTGCGTAAGGAAAAATACAACGTACGCGACAGTCCACTCACACACCTTAAAACGCTAATCACGACTGTTAATAATTACCGGTTGCGACACACGTGTATTTTTCTTTCTTTTACCTTCTTTCCTTCACCTTCCCACCTGAAAATCGCTCGTTCTTATTCTTCGATTTTATGATTTTTTTTTATAGAAAACCAAAAATGAAAATAGCTATGGAACATTTTCTCCACTTTTCTATTTCTTTTTAAGATTAAAAATATTCAATTTTGTTTTTCTTTCCACTGATGCCGTTGAACCTTCAATTAGTCCACTTTAACTTCTACAATACGTGTTAATTATCAAAGAAAATTCACGTTTTAATTATTTCCCCCATAAAAAAGTGGAAAAAAAAAAATGTGCATACGAGACGTCTACCTCAATGTACACAGACACGTTTATAAACCCGTGAAAGAGCATATCGGCCAGACGCCAGAGCGCTTTTGGGGTTGAGTGTGCATAAACGTCGGGTGTAGGCACCTTTATTCGCGCGCTCCAACGCGGGTGGGTTTTCTCTCTTCAGTAGAAATGCACGGCTGGGTTACTCTTGCCCACACAACCCAACCAACCACTTTCCCTTTTCAAAATCGATTTTAGTCGTCGGAGGAGGAGGTGGGTGAGGGAGGAAGGGCCAGAAACTCGACGACGCGCGGCAAACCAACTTCCTCTTCGCATACATATCTAAGCATTAACGGCGAATGCACTTCTCCCCCACCCAAACTATTCATAAAGCCCTAGGAGTCTCTGAGAAGTGTAATCAGGGAGTTTTCTCAAACATTCAAATAGAATTTTTCGCTCCTAGGCCTGAGAAAAGGCTTTCGGGCCAGTGCACATTTTATTTTATAATCACGCGAGTCAGAAAATTCTTTCAGGTCGAGGCCTAATCTTATAGTAATGCAATGTATTGCAAATTCGGGAATATTTTTTATTTTATTTTTATGATAGAAACTGGTATGGAAGAAAAGTATTCTCCAGTGCATCATCAATTTTTCAAATGTCACTGCCTCCTTCTGTTTTTCGTACAATATGAGAATTTTTTCCCCTCTTAAAGGAGAACTCACGTTATCTGGAATGCAATTAACGGCCTCTGAGGAGGCATGGATGGAGATTTAGGGATGAAGAATCGACTTGGATGCAACCAAGAGCGCGAATATAACGAGGAGGTGGTGGTAATATGAATGACCGAGCAGACGTGTGCACCTTTCACCACCGAAAATCCCCAAAAGCTCCGAGGGAAGCAAACAAAGGCTCTCTATCTCCACATACCCTTTCTCCGATCCCTCTCGACGCCTTCCGCCCGATTCGTGCACCCCGCCAAATTTTAGGCACAAAAAATGTTCGATAAAAAAATGATAAAAAAAAACATCAAATGTTCATTGAATTCGATACCAGTGTGGCAAAAAATAAAAAATGAAATGAAAGACAATTCAATCAAATCAATTTTTCAGTATCTTCTAAATATCCATGCATTAAATTTTTACTTACATCTTTTGTTGGTCGTGGAATTATCTCACTAACAGTTCATTTTAGCTGAAATGTTAGAAAAACTTCTTTGCCCAATATTTCACAAGCTATGGAAAAGTTCATTATAGATCACTTCCTAAATTCACACAATGGATTTCCCGCATGAATTTTGACATTAAATAGAAAGTTAATACCCAAATATCATGAACAAATTATTAACAATTTAATTGACGAGTTTAATTGACAATCATCATTTAAAGTACGAAAAATGGGTCGTTAATTCAAGCTTTCATTTAAAGCCCGTTAGCTTTTAAAAAATCAATACCACCGAGAGTGAAAGTACAGTCTCTTTCTCTCTCATGCCATCCCCTTCTCGTTCAGTTTTGTGACGCTGTCGAAGCTCCTCCTGCCCTTCTTATTCTTCCCACTCTCATTTTTCGCCCTTCCCTCCCCCTCCGCCCTTGCCCTTGCTCTCCATTCACATCCCTCCGAGAAAGGGCGGTGTGGGGAGAGAGGAGCCTCTTACGTACCACACACACACACACACAGGGACAACAACTCTTGGGAAAACTAAAACAGAATATATAAAAAAAATGAATGGATGGGGTAGAGAAATGCAAGTTTTGTGCTTGAATTATGGCTGGCGAGGAGTGGGTGGGAGTGAGTGGCTTGTTATGTGGATGGAATTTCAAGTAGCAAATAGTAGACTTCATCATTAGGTGTACAATAGTATATTTCTTACCTAGTGACGAATGATGTATGGGTTTATAACACCTGATTTACTATTTGCAAATAATAAAAAAGCACAATCGGAATTGATCCTTTCCTTCCTGATTCTGTCCTAATGGGCTTATTCTCTAGGCAATCACAGAAGCGATGAGAATTGTCTACGTAAAAATTCAATGAAATATTTTTCTCCCTTGGATTTTTTTCCCTTCCATTTGTAGTCCCAGTAAAGTCAAGCTCGTTTGAGATGTATATTAAAGGAACTTTAAGACCGTTAAAAGATGTGTGAAAGAACGATGGGCTTAATGCTCTTCATATCCGTTGTTTCCTATGGGAGGGAACTAACGAGTCAATTTTCTTCTCTGCATTCTCCTTCATTATGGACTGGGGAGACATCTATTTATACGTGGTATTATAATTTTTTTTCTCTCACCGGACTTTGCACACTTAGGGGCGTGCGTAGGCCCCCACCCTCATTAAAGGCTCTTGAATTTGATTTGCAGAATGAGAGAGACAGATCACTCTTGACTCACCATTTGACGCATAATTTCATTAATCAAAATGAGATGAGGTAAAATTTTAAGGAGAGAATCAAGTAGAACTGGACTTGAATCAAATCGCCTTGATAGTTTTTAAATACTCTCAATTTCAGTGGATGAAATCTGTTTGAAATGAGTAATTTTTCGACTTAAGAGGGTAAAAGAAGCGATCGCACATGATTCATGACGTGCAAAGAGAATTGTTTTTCAATTCCATTGTAATTGCACTGAAGAGTCATCAAATCATATGACGATATGTTAAATGAGTAGTTCTAAAGATTTGTTTTGGTTTCTTTTTCCAGCAGCGGCTCCGGTGGAAAGGTACTCGTCAGCAACCTGCCGGTCCACGCAAAATTCGAGGACGTGGAGCTCCTGTTCTCGACGTATGGACAGGTGCTAAACGTCGAGAAAATAGCCTCAAGAGATCCAAACAGCCAGACAGTACTTGTCAGCTATGAAACACAAGAGCTAGCACAGCAGTGAGTACATCTTTCGAGGCATTTATAATTTCTAGAAATGTCAAGCGGCCCCTCCATCACTTTTTTCAGGGCTACTGAAGTATTGATGAGAATATTCTGACTACTTTTTTTCAATTTATGTTTGAGTGGTAAAAAAGTGGGGTCTTCACGCGTTTTTGAATTAAGAAAAAAAATCGATATTATAGAAAAAAAATTTAATGGACTCATTCAAGACAAAACTATTCCAATGGAACAATCTAGTAATATTTTCCGAAGATTTTTTTTTTTTTTTTTTTTTTGTAATTTTGACGAAAGTTTAAATGAAGTGCGTGCAACTATCGAGCTACTTCAATTCATCAATTTCATTTCATTTGATATAATTATTGTTACAGGGCTGTGAATCAGTTGAATGGCTACGAGTACGACGGTAATCCGATAAAAGTGGAAATGTCGAGTGCAGAGAGTCGACGTAGGGCACGCAATCAGCGTGCCGGAGTTGGTGCATTTTCGGGTATACCTGGCTCTGGACGCCAGACAGACTTTCCACTCCGCATTCTCGTACAATCAGACATGGTCGGTGCTATTATTGGTCGACAGGGATCAACCATACGTCAGATTACCCAAATGACACGTGCCAGAGTCGATGTACACCGTAAGGATAATGTTGGATCACTTGAGAAGGCTATTACGATCTATGGTAATCCAGAGAACTGCACTAATGCCTGTAAAAAGATACTGGAGGTCATGCAGCAGGAGGCCAATAACACAAATAAGGGGTCAGTAATGAATCCAATCAATTTTATGGAGTTATTTATCTAGCAATTTACGAGATAGGTCCTCAAAGCCTCGGCAAAAAATCATATTTTATATGACTCGTGATCCATTCTCGATTTGGTTATTATCAAAAGAATTATTAATAGAAGTTTAAATAATTAAATCCTATGAATTTTGTTAATCAGTGAATTATCTCGACGATAGGGATGCATCATTGAATTAATCTATCAATTGATTGAATGTCGATATTGGGGAAATTATGCCACTGAACAATAATGTTAATGAGTAATTTGTCTATTTTGAACAGGGAGATCACATTGAAAATTCTCGCACACAATAATCTCATCGGTCGTATAATTGGCAAGGGTGGTAACACGATCAAGAGAATAATGATGGACACTGACTCAAAGATCACCGTTAGCAGTATAAACGATATCAACAGTTTCAATCTCGAACGCATTATCACTGTCAAGGGAACGATCGATAACATGAGCAAAGCAGAGTCCATGATCTCCAGCAAACTTCGTCAGAGTTACGAGAATGATCTTCAGGCAATGGCTGTAAGTTGAAGGAGCTCTTTCGGATTGTACAATAAGTTTCATAATTCCTACCTCACCTCAAAATGTTAATGAAACATTCAGATGGATTCGCTACTGGAATTTAGTTATTAATTTTGCAAAATAATGACTTTAGCCACAAAGTATGATGTTCCCTGGCCTCCACCCGATGGCAATGATGTCAACAGCTGGTATGGGCTACAGTTCACGTGGACCTGGTCTGTACGGTTCAGGACCAGCCCCCTACCCCTACCAAGGCAGTCTACCGACGCAGCAAGGGGGTGTACCGGCAGCAGACACCCAAGAAACAACCTTCTTGTACATTCCCAACAATAGTGTGGGGGCAATTATCGGTACAAAGGGTTCACACATCAGGAATATCATAAGATTCTCTGGTGCTAGTGTGAAAATTGCTCCTCTCGAGCAGGAGAAGCCTGCCGATCAGCAGACTGAGAGAAAAGTCACGATCATCGGTTCGCCCGAGTCACAGTGGAAGGTAAGTTTTTGAAAAGAATATTTGTGTGTAAACCAGGCTGAAAAAGTAGAAGTTTAATGTCGCAGCGAATGTGTTGTTTGCACATAAAGAAGAAAACAAAGGTAGAATTATATTTTACGCCTTTATAATATTGTATAAGTGCTTGTAATAATCTTGGGGCGGCACTTGTACTTCACTATACTATATTCTTGAATATTATTGAAAACTTAGCAATTAGTACAACATAATATTTGGTTTAATTGGATTCCCGAGAACATTTGCACATTTTTAGGCGCATACGAAGACTCTGTCATTAAATAAGTCTTTATTTTTTTACATTTGTCTACCTGTAATATTGTACCGGTTATAATATTCGAGTGTAAGAATCGGTCTAACGGTAATGGCCAAACTTCACAGCAGGGGGCCCTCTCTTCCATTTATGTGGGATCTTTCGGGGAGTTGAGAAGTGGGGTTCCGTGGCTGAGTGGAAAACGATCGAACTCGTGTTCCGATAGTTGTGGGTTCGATTCCCAACTTGAGTGAGGATTTTTAGAATTTGTATTACAAAATCCTGCCCATTTGGGGTGATGGCGTGTGCAGGCATCACCTTGATAAGTGTAGGAAAATTAATTGCAAGAGATTTCCGTGGTGGAATTCATTAATTCAATTGAATTTCGCCCCCGTTACTCTTCGACAAATTTATTTATTAATTTAAAAGCAGTTGTTGATTTTTGGGAAAAGAAATTAGGAGGAATTTAGGAATTTTTCATTTTTCTTATAATTTTCATGACGTCGTCGGAAAATGTAATCGCCCACCATAATGTTCAATAATTTATTATTTAGATAATTGGATAATTAGGAATGAGGAGTGACGTTGTACAACATTAAGTGAATAATATTATACAGATCTACAGATTTAGCTGCCATTTGTGGAACTGAAACTCTCAAAGAAAAAATCTTTCCGTATTCTTGTCTGAGTTTAACCGTCCTTTACTACTTAGCGCACCGATTGAGGACTTATTTTGTAGAACTCAATCAAAAGTATTATCTGCGTATTGAATTTAAAGTTTTTAAGAAAATTGTATCTGCTTAATAAAATAGTTTCATTATTTTTCGGAATATTTAGCGAATGAGAAATAATTCATATGGAATGGTGATATAAGTACTGATTTAGGTCGTTGATCGAGCAGAATAAATTGTAATGTAAATGTTTGCAATTATTTTGTAGGCTCAGTACCTTATTTTCGAAAAGATGAGAGAAGAGGGCTTCGTGGCAGGCACCGAAGACGTAAGACTGACGGTTGAGATACTCGTACCAAGTGCTCAGGTCGGTCGTATTATTGGTAAAGGTGGTCAGAATGTGAGGGAACTCCAGCGTGTCACTGGGAGCGTTATCAAGCTCTCTGAGCAACAGTCCACACCCCCGCAAGCTGATGAGGAAACTACCGTCCATATTATAGGACCCTTCTTCTCTGTACAGGTGAAAAATCGGCAAATCCACTGCAATTTTTATAAATTTACACTAAATAATTAGTAAATGTAAGATATGAATATGAGTCACAATTTTAACAATAAAAAAATTCACAAAAAAAATTCAATTGATTTTTCAGTCTGCCCAGCGAAGAATTCGAGCAATGGTCCTTCAATCAGGTGCCCCGGGCAGTACCACCGGTATTCCTGGCTCACGCGCTGGACGCGGTGCAAGCCAAGAAGGTGGTCCACGCACACGAAGAGACGGCAGCACAGCGTCCCAGCAGGCAGCAGCAGCAGCAGCAGCAGCAGCAGCAGCAGCAGCAGCAACAGCAGCAGCAGCAACAGCAGCAGCACTCTCCACCACAGACTCAACAGAGCTCATCGCCGCAGAGTCAACCCCAGCAGCAGCAACAGTAACGTTGCCAATAAGACCGCAGAAAATAAAACCACCAACAAATTGAAAAAAAAATATAACAACTTACAGATGATAAAGAAACAACGCCTGACGCCAAGCAACGCCTCAACAGCAGCTTTTTTTCGTTTTTGATCGCTCGTAGTATTCTCCTAGACGAGGAACTGATTAAAAGTCGGAATTTGGTTTTGCTGGGGATTGACAAGGCCTTCCTTCGAGGGAAAGAACGTTTTGGAAAATTCTGGTACTATTTGATTATTGGTTACAGCCTCGGGCTTGAGATCTCATTCCCCTTTCGGCATAATTATCAAAAAAATATAAAAAAAATTATTTTTTTATCTCAAGTCCCTCTGGCTTCAAGTTAACTTGATCACTAGTTGATTACAGTATTGAATTAACTCGAGTTGTGACTCTGGAAGTCGCTGAACTCTAAAAAAAAAACACTAGAATTTTTAAAAACCTCATAACTCAAAAGAAAAGAATTTGTCAGGTATTCCCAACAGACCCGGTTCATATTTTATCATCAATTCCTCCCCAATTTTTGAAATTAATGAATTGTGAGTTTGTCAGCTAGCAAGTGAAAACTCACAGGTGAATATGAATTGGAAGAAACGCGATTCCACCACGTTAAAAGCGTTGATGAAAAATGTGAGAAAAAACGTATAAAAAAATGAAAAAAAGATAATGAAGAAACTACGGAAAACACACACAACCTTATTACCTCATTCATTACGATTAAAGATTAAAATATGAATAGAAGAAGAAAAAAGGCAGAGTGAAAATGATGGATTGCATTAATGAAAGAATTAATGATTGATAATGATGAAAAACCAAGTAATCTAGAAGTCTACCTAATATTAAAGTTATTGATAATATACAGAGAATTGAAGTTACGTAAAAAAAACAGTTAACACAATTACGTTATAATCCTGTTAAATTGCTATTCATGATACCGATATGATTATTATTACACTATTATTATTACAATATTTTTTTTCTTCTGATTAATAGATGAAGGGGGTGACTGTCATTTTGACAATATTATTTTTTTGTTGAAAAATGACAGGCTCTCGTTTCATTTATTTTCAACTTGTTTTCTTTCATTTAATTGTTTTCTCATTCGTGTAGTGAGAGAATAGAAAATAGACACTGATGTGTGCAGTTTACTGGATAATTGATATACTGTATTTGAACCGATTATGGAGACTTAAACAGATAAAACGTAACAACAGGTGAGAGGATTTATCTTGAATTGTGAGGTCAATTTGTCGACACCCTTGGTACCAATATTACCAAAGAAACTATTATTTTTTTTGTATTGAAGAGATACAAGAAAAATTGGTTGACTCGATGAGTGAGTCATGTGTCAAGAGGCTTCGACTGGGAACTCGGGTTGAGGATTATCCTCGAAATTTTTTCGTGGGACAGGTTTATTATTATGGTACTTCAGGTGGACTCTCTCTGATGAGATTTATCGAGATGATAATTATCGATTAGTGTTGAATTAATTTGGTGAATGGGTGAATAATTGCAAAATTCATAATTCGATTTCTCATTTTCTGTTGAAATTGAAAAAAATATCTCAAGAATGAGTGATAATTTAGTCATCAGCAAAAATGATCTAGTGATATTGTTTGCTAGTACCTCTCGTGACTAAGATAAATAGAAATTTAACAAGTAGGAGACTGTCAATTTCGAATTGTCAAATTTTTACAATTTGATTTCTCACATTCTGATAAATTTTTCATTGTCTTAAGAGTGAGTGATTCTAGGCGAAAATTTTATATAATATTTTTCATAGGATATTTACTGATCACTAACACATCTAGTTCTTGAGATAACCGGAAAATTAAAAAATCATAAAATGTCAATTTCGAATTATTAGATTTTTACCTTCATTCACTACCAACTCAGTTAATTCACACATGAATAAAAATCTTGATACGAGGAATATAAAGATGTTTTCTAACAAAAAAATAACCACACCTTCAGGGATTTTTACTTTTACCAAGGATGTAAAGTGTGAGTGTGCGTGTGTTGACTGATAAAAATATTATTAAGTTTTTTTTTTTTTTTTTTCGAGTAGTCGAACTATTTTTTGGGGCGTGAGGCGAAACCGGGGAATTGTGTTTTGGGGGGAAAAATGATAAATAAGCGAAATACTTGTTGTAACAATGAGACAGACAAACCGAGAATCGATCATCACTTGATTCTCCGGCCAATTGCTGAGATTTTTCAGAATAATTTTTTATTTTGAAAGATCGAATATCGGACTGACAATTATTCACACTCTACAGCTCCAATTTATTCCAATGAATTCTCATTACATTGGACAGGTCAGAGTGTCATCATAATGGATTGAAATCATTCAACATTTGTTGCTGTAACATGAACAATTTCTTGACATTCGGTATATAACATAACGCGTTTAGTACAAAAAATCGTTTTTAGGGAATGAACGTTTGCGGGTCTTTTTTTCGGAAATATGTGTGTGCGTAGTTTTTCGAAGAGAAGAGAAAAAACATGTGTATACGAGCGGATGATGAGAACGAAGCGAATTTTTTTGTTTATTTTATTTTTTTTTTTTTTTTTTGTGGGTATGGGAGAAATTAGAGTTTAGTACAGGGGTGGGGGTTTGGGGTGAATTGAAAGAGAAAAAAGTAAAGAAATCAATGAGGGGAGAAAAAAAAGAGTAATAAAGAGTATAAGTTTATTTTTGATACATTGTTGGGAGAGATAAGTAATTCTTTCGATTCGTTTTTTTTTTCTCTGTCATCTTCATTTTTTTTCCTTTATTCTTTCTTTTTCAATTTTTTTTTTTGTTAGATGTTTTTAATAACTTAATGAGTTTTAACGGTATTTAGGGAAAAGTGAGAGATTTTTTTTTTTTGGTGAATGTAGAAGAGAAATTTTTAATTAATTAATATAAAGTAGAATGGGGGAAAGTAGGGCGGGATGAAATGGTGATGAAGGTACAAAAAGTAAATTAAAAAAATCGAAGGGGAGTAAATTATCGTGAGTGAGAAATTTAACAAAATTGATGAGATAATTAAAGGTAAAAGAGGGCAAATTTTTCGACTCGTCCAGCTTTTTGCACTGGACTGTTGTCTGGAAAAAAGGAGATTTTTTTCTTTTCTTTTAGTCGGTGTAAATTGTATAATATATTTAATATATTTCGAGGGGATGAAATTTTTAAATATAACGGCGGTGGTGAGGTCGCTGGGAGACCGTCACACCATTTTATCAATGAACAAAAATAAAGTGGGATAAATTTTAAAAGAATAAAATGTTTAGGGATGATAATTAACGAGGGACTCTCGGGCTCGCAGTTTTATGTGACACGAGATTTTCTAAACGATTATTTCGCGTACACGGCCTCCCGCTTCAACCACTTCTGGATTATTTATCAAACACATTATTGGAGGTAGAAACATCATTGAAGACATTTAAAGTGCATTTTTAATCATCAACATTGAGCATTTGCCATTGAATAAATAAAACACTCCTTTTTCCAATTTAAATAAAAATATATTTAAAAAAAGCAACTTTTTCGGTATTAAAATATCAAATAAAAAATCACTCTTTTACATTTGTTATCCCACGAGAAAGAGATAAATAATGAATATTCACTCACGACCCAACCGAGCCCCACTATTGACTAACAAAATCAACAATGGTTTTTCTTACTTTCAATTAATTAATTAAAATCATCAGTAAGAAAATAAGGGATTGAAAGTCACGATTAAAACTAAACTCTTCGACTTCGTTGCTCGCAGTTCTCACAGTTCTGAAGCTCTAAACTAATTTTTAAAAACCCAAAATGGAGGAACATAAGTAATAAAACATGAGATGGACCAAATAGGCAGTCATCGTCACACGCTAACAAGGAAAAAACCTGGGGAATTAAGAAAATTCTCCAAATCGGAAACATCGGATACTAAAAAAAAAAAAAAGGCGAAAATGTGGAGGAAAATTAATTTCGATTGAATTTTACCTAAGTTTCGGCCGCTTTTCACAGTCCGCAGAATGCAAAATCACTCGAGTAAGGGCTCATTTAACATATAAAATGATGCCAGGAGTGGTGAGAGACAGGGATAAAAATTAAAGATGAAAAATTAATTAATAAAAGAGAAAAAAATTGCAGTCAAAATAAACATTATTGTATAATGTTTTCTGCTGCGTGAGGCCCGCTCGCACACTCGGGGACGATGAAATGTACAAATCAAACACAAAGTAAGAGAAAAAAAAACAAAAAAAAAATGAAAAAAAATTGCAGAGAAATTATTAATATAATAATGATAACTTAAAAAGAATAATGAATTTTTAAAGTTATAAATTATTAAAAAAATAAAACGAAAAAAAAACGAAAAAAACGTGGTGGAGAAATTAGAGTGAAGAGGGGGGGGAAGGGAGGTTTTTTTTTAAAACGAATAAGGAATTTAACCACGACAAATGTACAAAATCGATTAATCGCTAAATCTTAAATGTTAGTATCTAAATATCTAAAGAAACAAAGTATTTAATCGCGCAGACATTGTAATTGTGTGTTACTCAAGGAGATGGGAATCCCAGATAATCCGATCTAAAGGAGAACTTCAACAAGTGCTGATGATGAAAGAGAAAATATAAACATTAATCCTCTGCTTGAAAAAAAAAAAAACAAAAAAAAACAAAAAAAAACGGAAATGAGCATGGAAATAAATTGAAAAAGCAGATCTAGTGCATCTAACGTGTAACGACTACACGATTCGTACTGAAACCACCATCTAAATAAATATCAACCATGATAAATAAAACATAAAACCATGAAGATCAATAATTGAAACATGTGATGGAATGACAAAAGCGTGAAAGAATCAATTTTTCTGATTTTGTTGAGGATAAAATTTGAATGATGAGGCATTTTGGAGGAAAATATCAACAAATATTTCCCTCTAAAATTACTCCTTACAAAGATCAATCCACAATCGTCAAAATGGAAAAAATTGATCACTGATTTTGTCATAATTAAAATATCTAAACTGACTAAAATCGACACACGCACACATCAATAAGTAAAATGTAATAATAAATTAATAAAAACCTGCCGGCTTCACGTAATATTAACTCTAATAAATAGCGAATAGTATTATAAATAGGTGAAAAAAAAACCACAGAATGGAGGAAAAGTTGATGACAAGAATGGTCAATGGAAGGAAATAAGAGGAACAAGAAAAACAGAACAAAACACAAGAGGCATCTTGACGAGATATTTTGGGCTTTAGTATTACTAATTAATTCTAGAAATAATAAAGGACGATTAATGAAGAGGATACGATGGTAAAAGAAAAAAGTAAAAACTAAACATAAACAGCACATGATAAATAGTTTAAATAAAACAAATGGGCCTTATCGTAACCACTTGGGCATTGTTATTATTGAAAGAATGTAATTTTTTTCAAGTGATAACACAATATATACAGAATAATTATCAATTAACGATTAAAGAAAAAATAATAGAAAATAACGAGTAGTGCGCAAATGCGGTGTCGCGCGAGAGACACACGTGAGTGAGAGATGTTTTTTACGTTTAATACGTTTTAATTAAATTGAGAAAACGATAATTCATAAGTAACGTGTTAATAATGAAAATCAACAGGTGAATGAAAACATTGAAATGAGTGAGATATTTGAGAAAATAATGGTGTGAGTAATGAGAATAATAATAGGTAGGATAAATAGGAACTTTGAGTCGTATGATATTATCTATTATTATCCTAATTGTTGCCAACAATGGGCATTAACTGAGGATAAATCCATGGGATTTGTCGTCAATCAGATAAATGATGATTACACAAGATAATGGTGAAGAACCCCCTCCAACAGTGTAAATATATTTTTACTTATTACTAATTAGTTGAATAGGTTTATGATAATTATCAAGAATCATAATCAAGATAATTACACTTCGGATGCATCAGATGCACGCGTGCCCACACCATTATCATTTTTATCTCGATGTTATTTCCAAGTTTTAAAATGATTGAGATGATGAATTGTAGAAAATACTAAAACCCAAAAAATTTCGTGAAGTGAAATTTCGAATTCTGTCGATTATTGGTCTGGTGAAGTCGGGCTTGAGATAGAGTCATTATGAATGTTTACCCAAACGCGTCCACTACCTCAGGAGTTACAATTTTTTTTCTTTTTTTTTTCTTTTTTTTTTTTTCGATTAGAAGTCATTGACAAAAATGTTAGCATTAGCCGCGTTATACGGAGTAGGGGGATGCAAATTTGAGACAATGCATTGTTCACGTTCTTTTTGAGTCGAGTTTTCTTGAGAACTATTGATCCAGGGGAAAATTTAAGACAGTTTTTATGCAGGAGTTTACAACTTGCGGGAAAAGTTTTAATAAATTTTTCTCTACGACTACTCGTTCTGATAATAAAACGCGAAAATAATGAGAATGTTGATTTTAGTTGGAGAAGATAAGGTAAAATGAGCCTCTGGTATCCCCACTATCTCGTCATTGAATGATTTGTTAATCGTTGAATTTCAGTCAGCCAATCTCGAGGTTTTAATGATAATTGGAAAAGGTCCATTTTAGCTTTCCCCTCCAATTTAATTTCTCTCAAATCAGAACTTCACTCTGGAATTAACGAACGAATTGAATTTTATCAGTTGGTGCAGTGACGAGGTTTCATTCGGAGGATAGATCTCCGATCGTTGGTTTAAGTTTCATTTTTTAAATAAAAAAAAAATAGCAAAAAAAATAGACATAGAGAAATAATTCTGGAATAGGATTTGTCAATTTTGCATGTAATACGATTTAACCTGATTTGTTCTTTGTTGAATTGACCCACAGTTTTTATACAGGCGCTAATGGTTTATTCATTAATTATTAATTCCCTTAGCAGTCGTGTTCTCAGTTTTTTCTACCAACGTTGCACAGTTGTTTAATTGATTAATCTTAATAATAGCTGGAAAAAAAAACCGTAAAATATTTCACGTAAAGGAGGCATTACAGATACTACCGTGAAGAATTGATAATTTTAAAACACGCGTTTAGGGAAAAAAATTGAATTGAAAATATTTCACTAATTTTTTACCAACAATATACTTTCCTAAAATTTGTATATTTAATGAATTAATTAACTAATTAATTGTATATTGTGATTGAATCGGGAAACGAGACGAGATCACAGAATTATATTCATTTGTTATCGCGCAATGTACGGGCCCTCCAACGAAATAATTATAAAATATAACTATTAAATTGGTAATTTTTTTGGTAATCGAGTATGAGACATGCCAAAAATAAAACATCATTATCCATTGGAGACCGTGACAAACACGATAACAATGTCCAATCGATTTGTACATTAAATTAGTCATCAAAAGAAATTTGATAAATTGCTCCAGCTCAGAGTCTGGAGGATTCTGTGCTCAAGTGGTGAATCGTAACGAGTCTATCGCGTATCATTCTCAATTTTCCAATTGTCCTCTGAATGAGTGGTCCGGGGAAAAATGTCTCAATATTTTCTCCTGAATTCATTCGTTGGCGATATAATCCCACAATTACGAGAGTATTTTCGTCATCTAAATTCTATAAAGTTCACCACTAAATCACAGATTTCATTGAATACAAAACTGTATAACGATGGTTGCATGCACACGGAATACAAAATAATTTTTTTTAAAATAATGAAGGGATCACCCGGCACAACGCCGCGGGACCCACTAAAAAATTAATCATTTATTCATAAAAATAACGATGCTTAATCAATTTTTTTCTTTATATAATTTTTCTTTCTTTTTTTTTGTTTTAATTAAAAAAGTTGCGCATTGCCGACGGAGACACACCTCCGCGCTTGCATTCTGCTTCGCAATTGCTATGATTTTTTTTTTTTTTTCTTTAATATTTCTTACGCTTTGGGACTGACCGACTTGGAATTAAAGTCACATGAAGCGAATAATCCGATGGCTAGATCGATGAATCAAACATGAAGAGGAGAATTTACTTTCCTTTTCAATCTCGGCCAAATAGTTGAGGATGAGACATAATTGATTGTTCAGGAGAAAGAGGCGACTCGGTCGTCAATGTCCCAATTTCATTAAATATTTTGTTTTCAACAAATAATTAATTCCATTACTTTTGTTGCTCCGTAATTCATTCAATTCAACATGTTTTTCTTGTCCTTTGTTTTTTTAAAGTTTAATTACTATTTCTATAACTAAAGAAGCCTATTTGCAGAGCATTTATTATCTTCACGATTGTCTCGAAAAATTAATGGAAATTTTGATTGGAAATGAGGAGATGTTGGAAGATAATAAATGAAAAAAACCGGATGAAATTCCTTCAATTTGCGGAAAATAAAAATAATAAACCCGGGGGGCAAATACATCGCGTGGTACTGCAAACCAGCATTTTGACGTGTAAAAATTATTTACTCATAACGAACCGAAAAAATGGCTAATGTGTTCTAAAGGAATCTACAGTTATGCATCGCATTCATTATTTTGGTAATCATGTATTTATGTATAACATTTGGTTTTTCTTTCGAATACATTCGATTATTCAAAATTCGAGGAAAAAATCTGAATAAATATTTCGAATACATATGAACGACGAAAGGATACATGAAAAATTAACGCGTTTTTTAGTGAATAATGTTTAAATCATAAATATAATCATTAAGAATTACACATGAAAAACAAATAGAAATTTAAAGGCAAGAAATAGGCATTAAGGCTGGATAAATTCGGTAGCAGGGGTTTTCCTCCAGATGCCAAAAATTATCAAATGAATAATCTTTTTTCTCACTTTCGATAAGACAATTTCGATGAAAAAAGAATAATAAACAAAATTACTGAGAAAAATACTTTTTCCAAAGTTGGCGAAAAACTAAATAATTTCACTTTCGAAAACTTCATCTGGAGGAATAGCCGCTACTACAACCAAAATTAATAAAAAAAAATTGGTTTTAATAATGATTACGTGAACGTGAGGAATTGCCCTGTATCTTTAGCTATAAAAAAATTCGGTGTGCGCGCAAAGAAATTCCAAAAACGAAAGCAAAAAAGCAAAAAAGCAAAAAAAAAAAAAGCAAAAAAAAAATTTCGTTTTTGACCTTTCGATTTTTTTTTCCTTAAGTAAACTTAATCCCGCAGAATCTAAACTAAAAATATATTTTGTCGATCTCTCGTCTCGTCTGTGCGAGCGGGCAGGAAAAAAAAAGTGTTGGAAAAAAATTTGAAAAAAAAAATTGCAAAACAGAAAAATAAAACGCGTCTAACATTGAAGAAAAAACAACACATTCACTTATGTATATGTAAACATAAATAGTGAAGTCTACAGTCTTTCTTCTCAGCGCAGATTTAATTGATAATTGTAACGTATAAACTGAAAGAACCATTGAAATAACAATATGTGCCGCGACAATGTGAAAAAAAAAAAAAATGGAAATATACACAAGTGCAATAGTCTCAATAGTAAACGGGAAAATAAGGGCGTTTTAACATTTATTGATGAAAAATAATGATGGAACGCGTTCACAGCTTAAACTACCTCGCATATTTTTTTCTCTTATAGCTGCAGAATTAATCATACCTCATTATAACACACGCATTACACCCCATATGTACATGAAGAAGAAGAAGAAGAAATATATTCGTGTTTTACAATTTTTACTCTTTTCATTCATTTATCCATAACATGTTCTCATACCTGTCTTGTAAACTAATCAATCCCTCATCATCCTTTTGTTTTTGCATTGTTTTGTTGTCTTGTCATACAGAAAAAATAGGAATGAGAGTGTCAATGCAACGATGATATTCTGCATGAAATATAAAGGGCATTCAACACAGTAAATATGCATTTTTTTGTTTCTTATTTTCAAAAATATTACTAATTTAAAAAGTTGCAGCGAATTGATTAAAATATGCAGTCAGAGAAGGGCTTTTTATAATATATTATTCTTCAGAATAAAATAAATATGATGGAGGAGTTTTCATTCTATTTTAATAGCCACGATACAAAAATCTAACGTAAAACTCCAATTACTGTTAATGCAAAAGAGCCTGAAAGCTGCCTGAAATATAATTCATTTTATAAATTGAGAAAATCAATGATATTGTACTGCATTGACGTAATGTTTACCAAATATATTTGATGAAGTAAGAATACTAAGTATTTTTATAATGCAGTTATTTATATTCTGTAATATAGAAAGTCCTGCTGGTCTCACTTTCCATTTAGGCAGAAAAAACTGTTTTTCACAGTCGTATGGAAATATACTATTGCGATACATGTGCCAAAAATATTGTTTTGAGTGTAATTTCGTCTCCAATTCGGCTGATAATTATGTTCCTGGCGGAGAATCCCTGGCGGGATTTTGCGTACGCAAAGCCCCGTTAAGCCCCAAGAACCAAGCTGACCCGCTCGGTTCTATCTGTGTTTAGTGGTCCATTTAGTCGATCTAGAACTCAAATATCCTTTCTGATCTTCGGGCTTTCAAACAAATTCATTGAAAAGGTAAATAATCACGAAACCATTAATGTTTTCAATGCTCAAATTGGTTGAAATAGGAATAGGATATATATACAATGAGTTACATAAAATGAAAAGAAAAGAACATTACCATCTTCTGTTTTATTAATCTTTATTGACAATTCATTTGCCGTTATACAGAAATGATTAAAACTCGTAAGAGAAAAAAATCACAGAATAATCGCAAAAACCATCAGTCAATAAAATCTTGACTAACACATGAGAAATAGTATTGAAAATAGGAATTCATAATCACATAACTTTCGAGAGTACCATTACATAGAGAAAATTAATTTACAGTTCTCACCAATGCCATTTGATTTTAGAATTGCATGTTATTGTATACAATGCAATCGATGAATTCAAGTACATTCTTTTCTTCCTATCACCAATAAACTATTCTCATTAATTAAAAAGGGTCTAATTTTTTAAATAAATAATTCCTTCATCTCCGCTATTGTAATCCATAATTATCCTGCAATAAATTAATTTACATTGTCCTATGTTCAATTACAACAACAAATTGATTCCTACAATCACTATTTCATCTATTTACAGTTGATTTTTTTTTTTTCGGAACAATGCATAATCCCAATAAGGAATGTATTATTTTACTTGGATTAAAGACTAGAGTAAACTCGTTAAATTCATCAACATACATCGTATGAATTGTTTCAATGATTTCTATGACATCACTCCTGGGCAAGGTAAAACATTCACATTTCCCTCGTTAAATCATTCATCATGTCAAGATACGTTCTTATTTTTAAAAAAGTGAAAATTTCTTTGTTCTGCTGGGTTTAACAATTTCATAGAGGAATTTTTTTTCCGTAATATTTTTTAGCTGTAGCTAATACCAACATCGAATAATTACCAATTGAGACGTTCATGCCACCTCGAGACTTTTCAATTTTTAATCAACAATTTTTTAATTTTCATTTGAGGCTTTTCGGATATTGCAAAAACGCAAATGCAATATCCGAAAAGCCTCAAATGAACTTGCACATTTTACCATCGTCTCTTCTTGTCTCTTTCATTGTCTAGATTAATAAAAGTGGGAAATTCTCTTCCATGACGGCAGGACTAGACTATCGATTTGTGTCTTGGTTATGCTGGTCTCGTGGCACGCACCATGTCCCCCAAAAGTCTTTCCACACTGACATCGCCGACTGTTGGTTTGAACAGCAATTCCTGCAGGGTTCCACGACAGAGAGCACGGGCCGGGGGTAACAGCAACAAGAGGCGACCCACCCTACCGGCTCCGCGCTCCCCTAGGACTGTAACTGTTTGCTCCTGAAGGGCGGAAACCCTCGCTGAATCACACAGTCCTCTGGACTCTGATAAAAAAAAAAAAGACGTTTAAAATAATATAAAATGATAAATATTGATACATTCAAAACACTCAATACCTCCTTTGAATAAGGCAATTGCCTTCAAACAAGCGTACTCGGAATGATCCACCCGCATAATCGCGAACCTGGTCAGTAATTCCCGGAGTCTCCGGAGTTCCTCAGCAATGATCTGCTGTCTTTCCGCCGGAAGGAGCATTAACGATACCGAGAGTGATTCGTCGATGGTGAAGTTCCATTGAGCGGCTGTCAGCACGAACAATTCGCTCCAGGACTCTTCAAGGAGAATTGCCTGGTCTCTAAATGATAACTGGAGAAAAAAAAAGGCACACACACACACACACACGCAATATAAACTGTTGGTCAATGAGGATAGTTGAAAAAAAAATATGACAAGAGATGAACTGACGATTTGCATGGTAAGATATAAATTTTACCTCTAAAAATGATGGAATACTCCGAGCCCATTTAACAGCGAGAAACAGGAGTTTCGCTGCTGATTCATAAACGTTCTCAGTGGGAAGAAGGGGTTGGTTGGCGCTACTGTACTCCGGTAAACTCGTGGTCATTCCTGGGGGTGGGCCTAGGCGGAGGGAACTCCTGAATCCGATCGAATCTACCAATTCCAAATTAACATTTGACACTTAATGGCCTCGTTGCCACTGACAATACTCATTGTAGAAATAGTTGACTCAACAATGAATAGCTCTTCATCTCCTACTCTAATGTGTAGGACATGAAGAGCTTTAGCAAAAAACTGCCGAGACTAATTTTTTAGTTTTCTACGAGCATTTTTTAACGACTACTTTTTTTACAATCAAGGAAATTACTTTATACTAATTATCAAGATGAGTACTACTTGTTCAATTTGGTGATTGTACACTGCGGTATTTCTATTGAACTCCAGAGAGTAGAGAGCCCTGAATTTCCGTCCCATGGATTTTCAAAATCCCAAGATTTTTCCCGGAAACGGAAAAACTTTCTCTCTCTCTGTCTCTGGGCCTTTATGGATTTTTCTCTATAAATTCCCATTTGATATTCTTTTCGAACCTTTCTGTTCACTGCCACGGATACTACTGGCTTCCTCAGAGCTCGTCACCTCATCCTCCTTCGCTGCAGTGGTGGCCAGTGGTTCCGGCGTTGGTCGATGCAAAAAGTGAGCTGTAGTAAACAACCTCCATTCACTAAAAAGTATGTTGGCAAAAAAAGAAGGAGGAAAAATAAATAGTGGAGAGGACTTACGAACTCCGGGACTAAAAGTCGGCACCGTCGGTTTAAATGGAAAGAGCCCCGAGTACAGTAGTGGATGGTAGGGACTACCAGTGGTGTGGTAGACGTGTGTTATACCCGGATATATCGCCGAGGGTGCTCTTCTCACTGCACTAACCAACGACGATGTACTTCTCGGCGCTCTCTCGTGTTGTACCGCTGAAAATGACACTTCCTTCGAAATCCCTTGGAGCATCCATTTACCACCCAACCCTGTCCCCCATTTCTTTGTGAAAATTTTCTTCACAATATTTTTTGACACATCCACTTGGATTTGAAAAAGAGAAATAACATTTCCACCATGCAACCGAAAATCATTCGACAAATGTTTGTTTAATCAATTCTTGAAAATTTCTCACTCTTTCAGATTATTATTATCGATTCTATGACGTCAATATTTGTAAATAATATCAATAGTATAAATATTTAATTTTGTGTCAATATTTTTTTATAATCATCTGATTTAGTAGGGAACATTGAAAATTTTTTCTCATTTAAAAAACTATTGATAACTTTGGTGAGGAAATTGGCGGAAAAATGAAAGAAGATAAGGGCCTTTCTGTTACCCTTTTCTCGACAGAAATTCAATCCTCAATATCATCCCAACTAATTGATATCTTGTCTCAATCAAGTGTTTGGACTATCACCCGAGTTGTCGAGTGCCCCCTCCAGTGAATCGAGAGACCGCCGGTGTTTACAAAAGCTGTGAACTCAAGCCTGCTCATGACACACCAGGAGGAGAGCCAACGAATCGAGTTTCATGTGGGTGAAATTTTTTTCCTTGTTTTCTCTACTACCCCCTCATCATGCATTACACTGGCGAAGAGCGATGCATTGTAATGTATTTACTCGAGATGACAGACAAATCGGCAGTGATTCCTACTCCAGTTTTTTTTATTGATAAAAATGTGCTGGCTGACTAGATAAAGTGCTTGATATTCATATTTCAGGGGGGTGAAGTTTGAATGGCGGTGTGGAAGATCTCTTACCGTCTCGCTTCATGTTCACTTCTAGACACTTGGCGAAGCGGCAGGCTTGGCACTGGTTTCGACGAGAGACGTCTACTATGCATTGACCATTCTCTTTGCAAACGTAATCCAAATTTCTATAATTGTCAATAAATTCGAGTGTTTAACAAGACAAAAGATCGTATAATATACGGCACGTGAATTTTCATTATCTCTATCCAATTAATTACAATCAAGTGCAATTGCCTGTAGACTGTGGATTTTCTCATTCTCTTACAAAACTAATTCAAAAACCAAAATATAACTACCTCGCATGTCTCCGAATCGATCTCTTGAAGAATCCCCTGCATCCATCGCAGCTCGGAACGCCATAATGTTTCCCGGATGCTTTATCCCCACATACTTTGCACAAAGTCGCATCACGACTCTGCTCCTCCATTTTGATTAAACGAAATAACTCAACCTGTAACTATCGATTCCATCCACTCGTCAATAATTCCAGTTGGCAAAACTGATGAAAAACAAAACTCGACCCATGAATAACGAAAAATATCAAAACAGAACTAAAAAGAAACTTGAAGAAGTGAAAATAATTCATCTCGTGAAATTTTAAAGTCGTGGTAAATGTTTAATAACAACTTTTCAGTACTCCAAATACGTAATTTGCTAAACTGAGTATGACAATTTACTTGTAGGTAGTGGCTATAAGACAGTGGAAAGTGGCCATTTGGCTTTACCACTATCGCCACCAGTTGGTTCTACTCATTCTGCATGTTGAATGAAGATAATCGTGAGCTTCATGCCGAGCTTTGGCTACACAATTGCTCAAACCCTACGAAACTCCGATCCATATAACTGTATTCTACATTGCCCATACGCTAGCGTTTATCGATTCATAAGGTACAATTACACCTTTTACATTGACTTTAATAATTTCCAAATAAAAAAATTAGGCAATCGAAATGTACCAAAAATTTAGCTTCTATTTTGAAAATTCAACTGAAAATTCCAGATTCCCTCAAACACTAGTCATGATGGAAACAAATATTATTACCTCGTCATTACTCACCGACGAAATTAAATCATGAAAAATGAGAAAGGTTTTTTTATCAGTTTTTTTTTTTTTTTTTTTTTTTTCTATTACAGAGAATAAAACATCAGTTGTTAACCCTTCTCGACGTAACCACCCGTCCAGTGACTTTTCCAAGGGTTTTTTTTTGTGCCATTGAAGAGGAAAGAGTACCGCCCTGGCAGGCGCGTTAGCCCTCAGGGCGTTCCTGAAATTGCTCTCCCTCTCCTAACCCTATCGCTAATAGGTGGCCCAGGAGGCTTTTTCCACCTGCGCATTTCTCAGGCTCAATAATGCAACAACCCCGACACGGAGCCGCCGCCAGAGCCGTAGACCACGCTCCTCCGACCTGAAAGGATATCAGCAGCCCCTCCAGTTCACGCCGACATTCTCCTCACCCCCGGGCTTTTCCACTGCTTTTACTACGGGTGACTTTTACTTAATAGCAGTGACGACGTCATAATATTATTATTGTGGCCGGTATCAAGAGTGACAGAGCTTTCATATATTAGGATTTTTCATTCTGCGAGGTCATTTTCAATTACTTTTCGAGAAATATTAATTTACTCGACAGAACAAGTTATGACAAAAATTTTCCTATTCCCCCGTAGATTTTGAAATATTCATTCCTTTGCAAAAAATAAATATGAATTTTATGGACGTTTGGGAATTCTATGATATGCTTCTGTACACTTGAGATCTACTTCTCTCTGGATGGTATGTAAGGCTTGAATGCAGAGGGTAGAATTGAATAGTAAAGTATCTAGTGAGAAAGTTTGGGCAAATTTGACAAAATTATTGATAGGATGTATGATCCAAAATTATTCTTTATGTACGTATGTGTACACTCTAAGTATACATATGGTCCTCCTTTATTTTAAATTTACTGCAATAATGTCCGTATGAAAATGCACTGATGGAGGAACGGGGTGGGTCTTTTTGAATTAAATTTTGTAGAACCAGAGGATAAATTAGTTGACAGTAAATGGAGGATAAATTTCCTATCCATACAATAACAAGTGACAAATTGCAAATTTTTCTGAGGAGAGACAAGATGAATATATAGAAAATCTGATTTCCCTTAAACTTTTCAAGACTCACTAGGAGGAAAACAATGGCCTACCTTCACCCCTCAAACTTGGCAGTCAAAGAAAAAAAATACACAGGAAGAATTCTGAAGCACAGGTTGACGTGTGTGGTCAAAGGCTTGACTTTGCCGGCTGAGCGGGCAAGTGTATGTGTACTTCGATGGGGTGGCTCCCGTTAAAACTGCGATTGGAATTAAACATTGTATTGAGAAAAGGTGGGGGTCGAGTTATTTAACCCCATTGGGCTCAACCACATACGTGCATGACACGGCTGACTGACAACCATATGTCAAAGAAATGGAAACTCGAAGGGGGCGAGGGGGGCGAGGGGGTCGAGAGAGCTGAGAAATCGAGGGTGGAATACCGTGACGGCATGACAAAACAAATTATCGACATTGAAAGCTATTTTCATGTCATTAAATCAAACCTCTAACGTTCATTGACTTTTGATTGAATGATAATTGATTGTTGTCGTCCCGAAGATGATTCAATAATTGATTTTTCCTCTTGACGTACACCCCCTGCTAAAAAAAAATATTATCTAAAAAATCCTTCTGCTACCTCAGCCAGTGTTTTAAAATCATCTGCTGTTAAAGATATTCTTTCACTCCCCCTCACATCTTGCTACATAACTCAAGTAAAAATCTAAATTTTACAATCTGCAAGAATAGATTGCGAAATTAACGGCCATACATTACAATTTCAATTGTGTAAATTATGTTTCTCAATGTCACATTTAAGGAGCATATTTTTCGGTGTGTTGAAAGCGCAATCCTCAATTGTCGTCTTGCTATTGAACGATTTTCGATAGTAAAACAAAGGGATTGAGAATACCGAAGCATAAATAATGCAAACCCATCGATCATGGTTCGCTTCAATAACAACTCGAGTCACTAGAAGTCCTTGCACCACTTCGAAGCCACCACAGTGTCACCAAAAACCTCGGGGCTAATGTCAATCGAATGACTCTTCTGTACGCGACGGGCCGCAGGGTCGAAAACTCAAGCGCATAAAAAATGAGGCACTCGCCCCCTTACCTCTTTGTCGTATTTTTTATGGTAATTCTCGTTCTATTTTTTTCGACGTCACGTCACCTGCGATTTTTCGCATTAAAAAAGGGTCTCTCCTCTGTCTAGAAAAGAAAATTAGAAAACAAATCGAAAGTAAACTATGAATAAACGACTGTGAAAAACCTATAGACTTTTCTGTTGAAAAATTGCGGAAGAAACATGAAATATGAATGAGAGTATCATCTTCATTGACTTTTCGAACAGTATCGAAAATCACTTGGAATTCGTCACGGAAAAATCCCTATTGATGTTTTTTTTATTCTTTTTATCGTCACTGAATGACGCGACGTTTTTTTATGGACAAATTCATTGAGAAAAAAAACACATGCTCTTTGAGCTGTGGAGAATCCTCTGGGCAAACAACCGTGACAAATACAGTGCTGAGTAATTATCACCTGGATATCGACGTTTACTTTTTTTACTGCTCCAATTTTCGAGCCAATATAATAGTATAATTGGTCTCGCTCTATATCATAAATAATTTAATTGAGATAACGCAATAATTATCAGGGAGAATTTACCTTATTAAATTGGCAATGTATCAAGCACTTTTACTCTGACAATGAGTAAATATTCAAAAGTTGATTTTAAGAATTTTTATGTCATTCTCAGTAATATAATTCTGAACTTCTTCAAATATGTAATTTATAGTCTTTTCAGTATTTTTTTGTTTTTTTGTTTTTTTTTTGCCTCAAGATGTCGAGGCATTAGCTTAATTTCTAATCGGTTGAGCTAATAATCAACCGCAATTTTACATGCGACGAATTTCAACGGGTGGTCCTAATGCCAAAGGTGATCTTTTTGTATTCTATCCGCTCGTGTTGTGTTCCACTACCCGCAAGCACGTGTTTGCTTCGCACGCCTATATAACAGTGATTGCGTGACCCTAGGCAGGAGGACTTGTAGAACTCCATAAACCTTATGATTTTACATTTGTTGAGGCTTTCCGTTCGCCATAAGTTGGCAAATCTATTGTCTGAGGAACAGTTCCTAACCCGTTCGATTTATTTTCCCTGGACAATAGTAAGCTACGATAATTCGCATACAGACTGCTGGGAAATTGAGAAAATTCTAAAGACTGTTATAAAATTTTTTCCCAAATGCATTTGGAAAATTTCATGGAAAAAAGGAGCAATATCTGGAAAGGAAACAATCTGGCACGAAAGGAATTCAGAGAAATATAAAGAAACATGAACAAATTAAAACATAATCCAAAGGGGAGGAAAAGTTCTGATAAAAATGAAAATAAGGGAGAAATTTCTCAATGTTAAAGTCAGAAAAATCGTTGAAAATCGATAAAAGTTAAATACGCAACATATGCAAGTAGCATATGCGCAAACCCCGCAGTGATACTCTAATAACAGGGTCTCTGCGACAATTACAGGAGTACTGGATACACCGGAAAAGTGGTTTTACAGGTGTGCTGCACTCTACGGGGGTCACTAATCACGTACGCGTGTCACACGTGACTTTTCACAGGGTTCAACAATGTCAGCGTTTATATTTATCTAAATCTAAAATCTACATTCCGCCAATAAATAATAAAGATCATCAGACGGAAAAAAATTATAACCAATTAATTGAAACTCACGACACAATTATCCGGAGTTAATTAATCCGTTGAATATAGAATTGGCTGAAAGTGGTTGCACACTCGAAAAATTCTAAATTAGATGACAAAATTTTCCCCAAATTTCTTATATGAGAGTTTTACTAAAATGGCAAGCAATTTTTCAAGTTATTGACAATTTAAATATTCCAAATTTGCTTTGAATTCTCAGTAAAATGTAAGACTAGCTGTCTTCCAAAAAAACAAAATATAAATCAGTATTCGGAAACGTTTGCTTGATAGCTTAAAAAGGCATAAAATAACGTGAAAAATATCTTTTTCAATTCGTTAACGCTAATTATGGTTTCTTTATTGAGAATGATTAGATTTGGCGAAAAAATGATCAAAATGTCTTTTCGTACGGAAAACAATTCGTAGCTCAAAGCACGTTGGACATAAAATTCTCTCAACATCCCTCAGTGGCCGAGTCAATTAATAAAATTGAAATTTTAGTAGCGAAACGTAGAAACATTTTCAATCCATATTTTCAATCCAGCCTCTAAGAAGAGCCGTCACAGTTGCTGCAATCATCGAGGATGTCGAGAGATGAAAATTAATATGAACAAGAAGAGCTTAAATCTTCAGCACGGATGACATATAAAAATCAAAGTTATAAAAATAAAATAACGTAAGGATTTAAATGACAGTTACCTCATCAACAAGTACTTTTAGTAGGAAATGTCAAAGATCTTTTTCGAAACTGCAAAAAATGTTTCTCTATTAAGCTCTTTTGACAATTCCTCCTCCCCTTTTGAAATCCCTCAACACAGATAATTATAAACACTAAATCCACCCTAATAAACCAGATCAACTAAAACAATTTACAATCACTTAATCACTGAAAGCCAATAAAAAAAAGAAAACACTTTGCTCGCAACATAACAACATCGAATGTTTGAAAAAAGAAAAACACAAGGAGTAAAAAAATGAAGTGCACTTCCTACCTTTTCAATGTTATGCTCACTCCTCAGTTTGAAACTTGAAACACCATATGCACAAGATGTTCGAACAAAATCAATTGATTGAAAGGATTAACTCTTGGGACAATAAAATTGATCATCCGACGTCGTTGGTTCGGTTGTGTTGTGATCTATGGTTTCATAATTTTCTGGTTTCCGTCTAAGGCCTCGAGGTTGCCCTGATCCAGATCACGGATAGCGCCACCGGGGGGTTGAAGTCCAGGTCCCGCCCATTGCCAACAAAGGAGTCCAAAGGGAGCTTTTACCCCCTTATCCACCGGCAGTCAATGCGATGCAACTCGATTGGTCGCTGGGCGGAGCCTCCTGGAAAGCCTCTGGACGAGCTTGCAATTGGTGATCGGAGGACTACAAGTGTGTGTGTGTGTGTGTGTGTATGTTGGAAGCCTCCCGGATACCGGATAGGAGTTGAAAATGGTATAAGTGAGTCTCGGTCGCCGGAGTGAGCAGCCAGATATACACTCAGTAAAGTCAACTAGATGAGTTTCGCTAAATATTCGGCACTCTGAGCACTCCCTCCACGTTTCATTTTTTTTTTTTCCAAATTTCTGGAAAACTGTTGATCAGATTGACATAAAAACCATGTAGTTTTTATGTTTTATTATTTTTCAATGATTGACAAAATGTCATTGGTGTGCGACTATTGTTCGAAATTTCTACTAAACTTTTGAGGATTTTCAAAGAAATTTGGTGAAAACGTAGAAAGATTCTCTACACCGATGGAGAGTCGTGATTCATTGAATAATGACAGAACTTATCGCCCTGGAAATCGCTGTAACTGATTGCGTGTGAAATCACGATCAAATTGTCATCAGATCTAATTTCCTTTCGTCCTCTATCGATATGGTGTTTTTTCAATTTAAAGGAGTCGATGAATTTCGCCACTGGCTTGGAGTTACCCGATTTATGAGCGTACCAGACTTGAGGGGGAGAGAGAGTCCTTATGGAAAAATATATGACAAAAATATATCGGTGCTATACAGATACATACAGATTGTATGGATAGAAAACCACTTTAGAAAGCCATGCAGTTTCCTCTTGTAACAGAATAGTATATTTTGACACACTATGTGTGAAGTGAAATTTTATGCACGCTACGGGTGCGGGAAACTCTTCCGAACTATCAATGAAGCTGGTAAAAAAAAATGCGGATACCATCACTTGAATTTTCTGATTTCAATTTCGTAATGGTCAAGTAAACTCTGCGTGTAAAATGCAATTTTCAAGCATTTCCTAATGTCTCGTTTCCTAAATAAAAATTCCAAACTAAAACCGAATATAATTCGAATAAATCCTTCAACTTTACAAGCACTCGCTGCTCTCGTGATACAAAAAAAAAAGGATTCCAAGAGCAGTGAAGTGGCAGCGGTCGGGCTAATGGCTCAGAAGCGCTATTTTGTTAAACAGGGAAACCTTTTATCTCCCACACCGTGTGCAATAGCGTCAGACACTTGAGTACAGGGACGTCCTCGATTTTTTCCTTCTTGCAATGAGACAGAGTTTTCCCTCAACCCCTCCATCCTCATCCCTTACATTTTTTCCTTGACAAAAAAAAATGGTTTCACAGACTCAAGAATTTGGCGATTCAAATTGCAAAAACATTGAGGATATTTTGTATTCATAAAAGTCATTATAAGCAATTTCCTTTCACGCGAAGTAGTTAAGAGCCCTGTGAGGACGGCCCTGTTTTCACTCGAGTTTTCTTGTCAGTGCAGAGGGCGGGTGGAGTCGTATGAGCCGTCGACCACGACGACAAGAGGCCAACTGACGTTTCCCACGGCTCACCCACACAAAGCTTGACGCCATCGGATTCTTCTGCACTCACGCCCGACAAGATAACGTAATATGTCTTCGCACGATTTTATTTTCCTTCTCCAATAGATTTAGGGTAAATCATCTAGTGTTGTAGAAAGTTCCCCCTCCGTCGTAGAGAAAGGACTGAAATTTTATTTCTCTGTAAATTGTAAAATAATTTATCTCATTTGAAAACTCATGTGAAAAACATTTCACAAAATTTACTGTATTTTTAAAAATATAAAAAATGTGGTTCCGGCCGGGATCGAACCGGCGACCTTCTGCGTGTAAAGCAGACGTGATAACCGCTACACTACGGAACCGAACTTGTGACAATCGAGACGCTATTCCTCTCCACCTGCTAAAATCCTACAAACGCTCCAAGTTTTTACACAGATTAAACTGCACTTTCCTGTGGCTACAATTTGATAAGGAAATTCGGTAATGGGGAAGGGTTATGGGATGGCTTTGGGAGTCCAGTTTTATTATTCCTGTAGTATTCCCTGTGGTAATACAACCCAAAATATATTAAAAAAACTGAATAAATATTTAAATCGTTTAACCGGTGAAGAAAAGCAAAATCATATGGACGTATATTAATCATTTATTTGACGCATACAAATAGAAAATTTTCTCTAGCCTTGTTAAATACAAAAGATTTTTTATGCGTGTTTAAAATTTTTAATGCAAAGCAAAGTGAAAGCAAATTCTTTTCTCCATAATTCCTTTGCTTCCCTCAGAGTCAAATATGGAAAAATCTCAATTCTCATTTTGACAACTTTTTGCTTATCGACTATGCTATGTTCTTGCATTATGTATTCTTGACTTCTTGATTCTAAAATTGTGAGTAAAATAACACATATGCCTTCTTCTTATCAACAAGAACATCCTTCGGGCTAACTTTTTCAACATACGAATCATTGAACCTGTACCACCTAGAACGTCAAAGTAAAGTTTTTATTGATAATGTTACATTTCAATCTTTTTAATGAGAAAATGAGCAGAGAATAGACGAAAGGATAGATTGAGATTCTAATTTATCGGTTTCATTGTCGAGCGGAAGTCTGGTAAAAGAGAAACTTGTACCTGGCCAAGACTTTCTCCTCAGGGTGAGATTTTCCCTCGGCCCTGGGTGAATCCAGTGGTGAGAGGTTGGTGTTGAGGAACAAATGATAAAAAGTCGGAAAAGTATACGGAGACAGGAAATAAGTTTTAGAGGAATTAGAAAAGAAAAAAATATGAAGATGCCAAAAACTTGAATCCATCAAAGTAGTCTGTTTACATGTGGACAGCCACATTTAATTGCATGGATTGCAATAACAATTTTATACGTACCGTTCGTTCTCCAAGTGCCTGCAATAGCTGTAGTAATGTCCTCCCCCTAGTTCTCCATGATGACAACAAACTCCGATTAGCTGATACTTGACTTTCCTCTCGGGGGCCTCTCGTCTGCCAATCTTCAACTCCATCTTCAGAGGATAAATCATCGGAATCTTATTCTTTTCGATTGCATTCTTTTCCGGAATCCTCACGAAACGATTGAGAACAACAATCAAAACAGGTGGTAGCTGAGAGAACAACTGAACCACCTTCGCAGGCTGCTCATGACGACACTGAGGACAGACCCTGGATTTCATTTCCACCAATGAATTATCAATGCAATTCTCAAGGTCTGGGGTACCATCCTCTGGAAGAGCGACAATTAGAGTGGTGAAAGCGTCGAAAGCCGTATTCCTATTCGATGACTGGAGTCCACATGTTTGACATACTATAAACGAACGAGTCTGTCCATAAAACGTTTGGGCGATAATCGAGGACTTGCCCTCCAGGACTATATCCATTGCTTCCTGGGGACTCTGAACTTTATCATCGACCTCTGCAACTTTTTCTTCTTTCAATTCCTCATGTAGAATCTGAAGAAGTTCCGTCACAAATTCCTGAGAGTCCTGCTGATTTTTATTACTGAAAGTAGGCTTCAATTCTCCAACTCTTTCCCTGAGAACTTCAATGGAAAAGGACTTATATTGACCACTCCAGAGCATTTTCATCACGCGATTTACAAGGCGAGTGATGTCCCCTCCAATGTTGTCCAATTTTTTGATAAAGAAATTCTTTATAGGAGGCGAGTGACTTAATAATTGGATAATACTGTTGGCGTAGCAGATGTAGCCCGAAGGGTTTTGGAGGCCAGTGGTACCTGGTTTCGTTTTTCCACTATCTGGGTTCATCTCCTCTTCACTATGGTAGGATTGTCTTGGAGGGGCTTCAGTAGGAATCTCAATGTCTATTTCCATTGGAAGATTGCCCTCGGAGGATTTTTCCTGCGACAGCCCGGGCTCGAATGTGTGACGTCTCAAGGAGAATGATTCTTGAAGTGATAAACGGACTTGAGGGGCATCCTCGGGCCCTGGACGTACATCGGAGACGGCTTCCTCTCTGGTTGATTCCTCTTGTTGGGTGCAGATGATTTTCCTATGGAGCGAACAGTTCAGGGTTATTGGGGTGTAAGAAAAGAAAAATTCAATACTAACCCTAGCAAATTCTGCTTCCCCTTTTGCAGCTTAGCTATTTGCTTTTTCAAATTTTCAATTTCCCGCTCTCTGCTCGCCTTTTTCACTCTATCATCAAACATCAAATGCATCTTTTTCTTGATAATTCTCTGCATCTCCTCCAGTTCTTTCTCTTTTGCGCCAATTTTCGGGATCAAATCCTCCAGCTGCTCGTCGAGCTTGTGAACCTCATCTCCATAAGCTTGCCCGCAGTCCAGCTTCTTTTCCACTCTCTTCAAGAGCTCTCTCACCTTCGCTGCGGACATAGCTTCGAGCCTTTTCCGGTCCCTAAGCATATCCACGATCTCCGACTGCAGTTGGAGAATTTTTGTCAGAATTTCCTGTTCCGTGACACTCACGTCAACTGCAAAGGAAGGCTCGAAGTCCGGATACTCTGGAAGGGTTACTGAAGACTCCGCAAAGTATGTGGTGACCTTCACGGACTGGGGGAGATCTTTTGAAATCCAGTCCTCAGGAATTGGCACCTGTCGATTATATATTAAATTACATGTTAATGCAACATCAAAAGTATCAACGATTTACTATTGTAAAGTACAGGGCTAACGTTAGGAATTTTTTACAAATCTGTCAATTGTGTTCCATTGTTAATCTACGTTAAATGATTCGACAAATTTTTGAGAAAAATCCCTCTAGGGGACGTAGCACTAGTGGATGAAATGTAGAAGACCTTCCAATGGAAGGGGGGTCTCTTTTCTCCATATACATAGTAGAGTATTTTTCAATAACATTTGCTGAAATGGCTATTTTTATTGAATTGTGATGATACCAACCATTGAGTTTGTAGTGAGTTCAGGATAAGTCTGGAGCCACTGTTTGAAGCCTCCATCAAGGATCATGTATCTTGGGGGAGGATGCCCCGGGTCCATCTCAGTTAGAATCGTCTGCAGAGCCACCAGGCGATTTTTCATTGTGACCGTTTTCTCTGTAGACTCCCAGTCCACGAGGATAATCACATCGACGTAATGACTGTCCCTGTGTCGAATCAATGTCTGTTGTCTACGGTCCTCAGTGCTACGGACGACGAGAGTCTCAAGCTCTTCTCCAGTTCTCCAAGGAGTAATGAAGTTGGGATCAATGTTGAGACACATCTCAATGGGGTCCTCTTCCTTGTGAGTGATTCTCGAGGCGTGAAAATCCTCCGGATGCCTCACGTCAAATATGGAGTATCCGGGGGGCTCGTCGGGGCTCATCATGCCGGGTCTCAATTGGCCGGAGCCGATGTATGCAAAGTAGTTGGTTCGAGCTCGCATGAGATCTCGGAGCTCAACACAACTTATGAAAGTGGACATCCTGAACAACAGGTTCAATGTGTCAGGTTTGACCTGTTCTTCTTCTTCTTCTTCCTTCCTAATCCGTTAGACTTTCAATATAAAATTATGTGCAATAGATTGGATGTACTCCGTAATGCTTGAGCAACGAAGAGAGATACTGAGGATTGTTGCTCGATCACTGGGGACTTTTAAAGGTGTTTCAGTGATTAAGCGGGCTTGTTGTCAAATTTTTTTATAACGCTGGCTCAAACTGCTTGGAATTCCACTTCGAACAGACGGCGAAGGAGGATATTACTGTGAACGTTAGTGGGAGTCTCAGAGGTTCTCGGGATATATGGAGGAGGGTATGTAAGATTCTCCCGCGTGATACGACGACGCAGTCGCAACGGAAGTGAATCAAGTTAGGACCTTTTTTTAATTGATATGGAAAGCGTAAAATGAAAAAGGCCAAGTTGAAAGTAAAGTATGTTGTGAAATAATATATTTTAGGAGGTAATGTAACTTATCATTCTTTTTCTTCTTCTTCTTCTTCTTCTTCTTCTTCTTCTTCTTCTTCTTCTTCGCCGTGAGTCTTGACCAATAAAATAGCATTGAACTACACCGAACGAAAAGGTTTTTTATATTGAGTCTGCAAATTTAGTGCTTTCATTGGTCTGTTCCATTGTGCGAACTGTTCCAATTCCAACTGTTCCGGCCGCCGCTCTCAACCTGTGAAAAGCGAGGGAAACCGACATAGGCTCCTGCAATTGTTGATTATTTCTATTTTTAGAAATAATTAATCTTTAATAAGGAAATTTAATGAGTCTAGACGAGGTTCTTCATTGAATTCTTGATTTGTAAGTATTTGTATTGATTCGAAACTAATTTCATGTTATTTCGGTCAACAGAAAATTGGCATGGAAGCTCGTTATTCTCTATTCGACTATGAGCTTTACATGAAATTCTACAACTCTAGACTCCAATGGGGTATATTGAAATAAAACCATGTTTTTGTTTAGGGAAATCTGATAGTTTCCGTTGAGAATTACCGTTATGGCTCCACCATCTCGACGAAGCAGCCGAACAAAGAAGAGAACGAAGGTGAATGATGCATCGCAACCAATAACCCCAAGCCCAAGCTCAAACTCATCTTCGTAAGTGAATGAACTTACATTTAGACTGCTTATTTTCTGGAAGAGCTCTTGAACGAACAGATTTGAATTTTTCGCCAGAAAATTCAGCAGATGCTTACAAAAAACTTAATCCCTTTAAATGATGACAATGATGATAGTCTCTGTTCTTCTTTCGATTTCAGTTCTGAGTCTACTCCCTCCAGTTCCTTGTCAAATTTTGGAAGATCTCGGCGTCCAGGTCAAACTCCCAGCAGCCTTTTCCAGAAGAAAGACTATCTCTTCAACCTCATGAAGTCGTCTTCCGTCGACTTTAATGCAGTTGTCTCCGCCTGGATCAACTCTTACAAGGTAAATCGTTCAGCAGCTATCTCAAAGCTCCTCGAGTTCTTTATAAACAGCAGCGGTTGCTCCGTAACCATAATCCCAGAAATGATCGCTGATTTCAATGACACCACTAAAGAATTCATCGTAGAAGCCTGCAAAGACGGTCCCAAAGTCTTCCCTTTAACAACAAAAACTGCTCCCTGGAAAACATTCACCTCAAACTTGGTTGAATTCCTCCGCGTTCTTTTCCTTCAGTGCCAGAACTCCATCATCTACGACGAGTTTCTCCTAAAAAATCTAACTTACCCTCTGCAATTTTTCTCATCCTGCTCCCTTGCCTGCCTGCGTTACACATCAACTCTCATTCTCCTCAAACTAACATCAATCCTCGAAGAGATTGAAACGAATGTTCAATCAATAATAAAAAATAACAAACGCCAGCTCGACGCAGAAGTAAAAAAGCCACCAGGTGAAAAATCTGTCGCCAGAATCGAAACTCTGGAGCTGAAGCAGATTGAATTCCAAGAGAATCGCGACTTCCTCACAACATTCATCATTAACATTTCGAGCAATCTCTTTCCCTCTCGATTTCGAGACGTCTTCCTAAAAATTCGTCTCATTGCCATCGAAGAGCTGGAAATTCTGCTCGATAAAAAACCTCTGAAGTACGTTGATCGTCTTAAGTACATTGGCTACGGGCTCTCAGACGTGGCTATAGAGGTCAGACTGAAGTGTATAAAAATCCTCCAATCACTTTATCAGTCGGCAGCCCTCAAAGGCCAACTTAAAGACTTCAGTAACAAGTTCAAAAAACGTTTTATAGCAATGTCTTGTGACAAAAATCAATCTGTAGGTGTCGAAGCAATCAAACTCATGACGATCATCTACCAGCACCACAGAGATATTCTCATTGACTCTGATTACGAGCAAATCTATCACTTGGTTTTCTGCAAGCACAGAGATTTGGCGCTAGTTGCTGGGGAATTTATCAAGACAGTTTGCAGTGATATTGAATCTTATGATGCAGATGTTGACAGTTCATATGACTCAGTAATAAGCCAACTGGTAGCATTCTTTGCAGAGTCAGAGCGACCAGAGTACGCTGTCTACCTAGTGGATGCTCTCATCGATGACAATGAGTTCATGCAGGACTGGGCCTGCATGACAAAGCTCCTTCTTAATGAACAACTTGAAGATACAAAAGTCGTCAGTCTAGTCAAGTTGATGGTTGCTTCGGTGGAGCTATCAGCGACTGGGGAGATTCCCCCCGGGAGAGCTCCCAAGAAGAAGATACCAACAAAGGGAGAAAAACGAGAGATATTTGCTCGTAAAGAGAGATTAACTGAGTACTTCATTATGCAGCTTCCACGTCTCTTAGCCAAGTTCGGTAATGATTCTGAGGTGGTATCAAACCTCTTAATGATTCCTCAGTACTTCTACCTCGACATGTACGTCAAGTCCCACCAGGAGATGAAATTAACACATCTTCTGGATGAGATTAAGATCATCGTCGAAAGGACAAATGACCTCGATACCTTGAGGGCTGCATCGAAGACGCTGGAGTGGCTGTGCAGCCAGCCCCACAAGAAGACATCTCAATGCAAAACGGCCACGAACAATATCATCTCCAGTATCATTCAGAATTACAAGATAGCTATAAATGATTACGAGAGTATTATCGCAGATGATCCGACACCTCACGACGACGAGATTGCGGATGTCGTCCAGGTAGTAAAGAAAATCGCTATTTTCTCCAGGTGTCATGATTTGAGACTCGATACGTGGGAGTCTACATCTGTCCTTGGGATCATTGACTCCTGCAAAACTCCAGCAAGCCATTTTGAGGATGCCCTCGGAGACGCCGTCTTTGCAGCTTACTACTCCATCCTCTGGGGGAAAAATCGCTTAAAGTCAAACGAAATTCCCGAGGATCGAGGGGAGGAGGAGGCTCAGAAACTTAAGGACATGCTCGTCAAGTTCATAGAAGACATGAAATTCTTTTTGACGACTGAGAACCAGATCGCTCTGGGCATTCGTACTGATGTTTTCAATGTCATTTGTGACCTTCTGGTGTTATTTAATGAGGATTTATACCTGGAGCCAAATCCTCTACTTCACAGGGTCATCTACAAGCCTAACGAAGACTTGGCGAATACTCTGAATAACTTTTTACAGTTACATGTTTTCATTCAAGATGACTCACAGTCCATTGAGTTCTACACTCGAAGAAACTTACTCATGGCTTTCTGCAAGCTCATCACTTGCAGTGTCTTCGAAATGAAAATAGCTTTTTGGATCTTCAGGCATTACCACAAGTTTTACAATGATTATGGGGACATCATTATGATGACTGTGATGAAGGCGAAAGAAATCAATAAGCTTGCCTGGGCGCTTACAATTCACGAGTGTCTGACTCGACTCTATGAGGAGACTAGGGAGGTGGATAGTCATGGGTCTGGTGAAATTATGGGTATTATTGCCCTGGCGAAGAGATTCGCGGTGGCTTTGGGAATTGATATGAGCAGAATTAAGAGCGAGGTCTCGGCAATACACTTGGCTGGAATTGCTTATGTTGTCGGAATACCTGATGGGGAGGTTGTAAACACTGATGTGCCACCGAGGATTGGATATCTGGAGGTGCTTGTGGAGTTCTCGGACAAATTGTCGGAGGCAGAGAAGAATGTTGTGCTGAAGGTAGTGGACTCGAAACTTCTGGCTGGGACAGACGCTCGAGGAAGCGATTGGCAGCCATTAATCAAGTACCGGACGAGTCTGAATGCAAGGAAAGAGGGAGGGAGGAGGAAACAGACCCCGAGGAAGGCTCCTCTTACGGTGACGGGGATCCGGGGACGAACGCCTCGAGCTCTAGCCGCTTCTGATGAATCTGAGGAGAATACTCAGAGTGTCTCTCGGTTTATTGTCGGGGAGTTGAGGAGGGATGAAGACAACCGGAGGAAGGAAGGCGCTGATTGTCAAGCTGAGGGCCAGCTAGATGAGCCGATGGAAACAGAATAGCTAGCTTCACTATTCAATGCAGATGAAGATGAAGATTGAGGGAAAATATTTATATAGGATTTTCATCGTAATCCATCGACTGTGGGATTTCATTTTCATGTTATGGATAGTTAAAAACCTTTCTAATCCATAGAGACTTATGAAAATTGTTTTGGTTGGTGAGAAAAATTCACGTATATTTGATAAAGAATAAGGGGGATTAGACCGGATGACTTACAATAAGAAGGTCAATATTATTTATTGGGCTTATGCATCAAACATATTATTTTATAGAGCTGGACGGATCAAACCGCATAAGTTCCCGTAATTATTGATAATGTTAGAATCTCTTTATGAAATTGCTAACTGAAAGGAATCGTTGTTCATTATTTGTATAATTTCCTATTCTCGGGAAGAAATTGAGGGGCGAGTTAGCTCGTAAATAATTATAACTTTCCCTACTGAATTCAGTTATTATTATTCTTATTGTTTCATACTTCATTGCAATTTAAAAATAATTAATGGTTGTGAATGCTGCTGTTAACTTTTCAATTTGCGATGGCAAATATCAAATATCAGTTACAAACTTATTGGATAAAATACTATTCCAACACTATTCTAACCTGCCATTGTCACCTAAAAATATACAATTTTTCCCCATTCATTATGATCTATTGAGTAGCACAATTTCATAGTTGATATATATATTTGCATAAAATATTGAATATGAGCGAATGAATGAAAAGTTTTTTTTTGTTTAAAGTCCATAATATGTGTTGCTATTGAAGCATACTAATCTTTATCATTACCACGTCCATATTGATGTGTTTGAATTTCTTACAATATCCATAACTTTCATGAAAAAAATTTGTTAAAAAATTTGAAAGGTACAAGTTTTTGCGTTACACCTTAACCAAATGTTACGCTGTTGAAATTTTTCAAACATTTCTCGATCTTCCCTCCTTCATCCCTACTCTTTATTCGGACGTAAAACTGGCGACACAGCTTTCGGAATAAGTTCTACAAATAAAAAACGCATGGTGCCTTAACCTCAATGTTGACACTTTCAAAACACTGGATTTCACCAACTGAAAATGGGTTACAACAAGTTCAAAAATAAGAAAAAAGGGCAGGCAAAAGTGAAATTATTCAAGAAAAAGCAGAAAACACCCCAGACTCAAATCATAGAGGAACTTCAGGCTCGATACGAGAGCATCGACGAGGGGAATATAAAAACCTTTGAGGATTTTCCTCTGTCGTCGCAACTTTTGAAAGCCCTGAAGGAACACAATTTCATCGAGCCAACAGATATTCAAAAACAAAGTATTGGCTTAGCACTCAGGGGAAATGATATTCTGGGGGCTGCGAAGACTGGAAGTGGAAAAACATTGGCATTTCTCATACCGGTCATAGAACTGTTATACTGTCAACAATGGACCCGCGAGCTCGGCTTGGGCGCTCTAATAATCACTCCAACTCGAGAACTCGCCCACCAGATCTTCGAGACCCTGAAGAAGATCGCAAAGTATCATAGAATTACCGCTGGTCTCATAATAGGAGGAAAGGACCTGAATCACGAAAAAAACCTCATGGATCAATATAACATAATAATCTGCACTCCAGGACGAATCCTACAACACATGGATGGAAACAAATTATTCCACACTCATAATCTTCAGCTCGTTGTTCTCGACGAAGCAGACAGATGTCTGGACATGGGCTTCGAGCAAACCATGAATGCAATCATCGAAAATTTACCTCCAGAGAGACAGACACTGCTGTTCTCTGCAACGCAAACGAAATCCGTCAGGGACCTCGCCAGGTTGAGCCTCAATGACCCCATGTATGTTTCAGTCCATGAACATGCTGAGCACTCAACACCCGAGGGTCTTCAGCAGAGTTATGTGGTGGTGAATCTTGATGTGAAGATGGCCATGCTGTGGTCATTTATCAAACATCATTTGAAGCAGAAGACCATTGTCTTCTTTTCGAGTTGCAAACAGGTAAATGTAACATTTTCTGTAAGTTTTCTGTAAGCGTGAAATTATTTCCTAATTAAGAGGAAATTTATCGATAAATTTCAATTCCCACTAGGTAAAATACACATACGATGTTCTCTGCCGAATGCGCCCAGGCATTAGCCTAATGGCCCTCTACGGAGGGCTTCATCAGTTGAAGAGAACTGGAGTATACGAGGCCTTCTGCAAGAAGCAGAATGCAGTTCTCTTCGCAACAGACATAGCAGCCCGGGGTCTGGACTTCCCAGGTGTGAACTGGGTGGTGCAGATGGACTGTCCAGAGGATGTCAACGCCTACATTCACCGAGCAGGACGAACAGCAAGATTCCAGAATGGTGGCGAGTCTCTCCTCGTTCTACTCCCAAGTGAATTGGAGATGGTGCAGAAGCTCGAGGATCGAAGAATTCCCATTAGCGAGATCAAAATAAATCCTAATAAACTGCACTCACCTCATGTGAAGCTGGGGGCTCTTCTGGTTCGTGACGTGGCTCTGAAGGAAACTGCTCAGAGGGCTTTTGTCGCTTATGTCAAGTCGGTTTACCTCATGAAGGATAAGAAAATTTTTAATGTTCATGCACTTGATACTGATGCTTATGCCAAGTCTCTGGGGCTTGCTATTCCTCCAAGAATTAGATTTCTTCAACGACTGCAGAAGAATGAGGAGATGAGTAAAGAGAGGAAAGGAAGAAAAGTCCAAGAGTTAAATAATGATGAAGATGAGAATTTGGGAGAGAAGCTCAGGAGTAGTCGAAGAGGTAGTGGTGATGACTCTGGGAATCATTCTGGAGAGGAGATAGAAAAAGAAAATGCTGGAAGTAGTGATGCTGGTAAGGAGGAAGAGAAGCAGAGGATTATTAGTAAAGGAAGTGGAGCTGGTATTTTTGGAGGAGAGGACAGTGATGATGAGGATATTCTGACGATCAAGAGAAAGAATGTGGAGATCGATGACGATCTTACGGAGAAACAGGAGGAGGAGGAGGAGGAGGAGGAGGAAGAAGAAGCTGTAGTTCGACAGGAAGGAAAATTGAAAAAGAAGGTACTTACCAAAGCGGCTATTGCCAAGAAACTTATGAAGAAGAAGATCATGGCTAATACGAAGAAAACTTTTGATGACGAGGGACAGGTAAGTTTCTATTATCTTCTTAATGATCATAATTTTAACAAATGCTTGGGGGAAGACGTTTAAAGACATTTCCTAGTAGACTGATTTTGTCAAGAATTTCAGAGATGTTTACAAAATAACCAGCCATAGTATGAATATCAATAGTACTTTTTCATAAACAATATCAATGACAAAAAGTTTTCCTCTTATTTTGATGTCAAAGCTAGATAGATTTATCCATCTTCATGAAATAATCGGTATACACGTTTCCAATATAATCTTTCAATTAATATTAATCAATTGATTATTGTGTATATAGGAAAAAATCAATTCATCAAGATCTAAAGTCTCAGAACTGGCTCGTGAATATGAGAACCAAGAATCTTCTGGCATAGACATTGAACTCGCGAAGAAAGTCCTTCAGGAAGAGGATAAATTCGACAGGGAGCGCTTCAGGGAAAGAATAAGGGAGAAGCATAGAGAGGAAAAACGAAAATTAAAAGCCCAAAAAAAGAAGGAGCAGAGTGAAGATGAGGATAAGGAGCCTATGGAGCCTATGGAGCCTATGGAGTCTGGAGATGAGGCGAAAAGCTCCGATGACTCCGATGGGCCTGATCTCTCGTGGCTACCAGATCCAGATAAAATCTATGGTCCTAAGACTTCATCCAACGAGGAAGAATCTGAAAACGAAATCAAACCCATCCACAAACCCTTGAAACGAAAATTAGTAACTCAACAAGAAAATGATGATAAGAATACTAAAAAACAAAAGATCAAAGTGACAGAGAAAAGTAACCTTTTAGCTACTGAAGAACTAGCTCTGCAGTTACTTCGTAGTTAATACGAAATTTATTGTTGATAAATGTGAAATGAATTTTTATGAGATACAATGAATATGACAATTACTATTTTCTTTTTTTTTTTCTGTATCATTCATTTAGAAAGTTAATTATCAGCGATTAAAACATCGTTAATTTTTTCAACAGAATAAATTGCATAGGAAACCTGTCAGAGAAAGAGTAAGACAAAATCAAAGGCCAATTCAGCCGTCAAATAAATAAAAACTACAGGAAAAACTTTACAAGTCGTTTAATTAATCAGGGAAATTACAATGACTGAGAAAAATGACTTAGTTCAATTAATCGATCACAATGCATATATTACAAAGCATCCCTGAATTAAAAACTTCTCCGGTCTGAAAAAGCATAAAATTAGTGCTCTAAACTGTACAACGTGAATCATCTCCACCTCTGCATGCTCTCCACTCCTCTCACTAAAAAATTGTCAGGTCCTAAATTTATAAAGTGTAGGTCAAGAATCAGCTCTAAACTAGTCCATCAGAGTCAAAAATATGAGTCGTGAACTGTAGCAATCAAATATGAAAAAAATGTCAATTGATTTCTAACTCCTCGCTCCATCCTAATCTCCTAGATCTCAAACGTTCCCATAAAGATTAAAATTCACTCGTGGCAATTTTGATGTGCTTGAGAACGCTGTCAACGACATCTCGACTGGTGGCACTTCCCCCGAGATCGGCTGTATGAACTCCAGCATTGATTGTCTTGTTGATGGCAGTTTGAATGACAGAGGCATGAGTCTTGTGTCCAAGGTGACGTAACATGTCACAAGCTGCATTTAACATGGCAATGGGATTAGCAATGTTCTTGCCAGCGATAGCAGCCCCAGTGTTGCGAGTTGCTGGCTCGAAGATGGTATAGTGATCTCCATAATTCTTGCCCGCAAGGAGACCAGCACCTCCCAGGAGACCACAGACGACATTTGAGACGATTGCTCCGTACAAATTGGTCGTCAGGATGACATCGAACTGATGGGGGTTGGAGACAAGTTGCATGCAGGTGTTGTCAATGATCATGTCGTTTAGCTGAATGTCGGGGTATTCCTTGGCTATTTGTCTCGAGGTCTCCAGGAATAGACCGTCCGAGAGTTTCATAATGTTCGCCTTGTGAACAGTGGTGATCTTCTTTCTTCCATTCCGCTTAGCATATTCGAAGGCGTAACGCGCTACTCTCTCCGAGTTGGATTTGGTGATGATTTTCATGCTCTCGACAACCCCATCAACTGACTCGTGCTCCAACATAGCGTACTCGCCCTCGGTGTTTTGGCGCACCATAACAATGTCGATGTTCTTCTGGCGGGAATTGACGCCCGGATAGGAGACGTAGTGCAGAACGTTCACGTAGAGGTCGAGCTCGTTGCGGAGGGCGACATTTCGAGAGAGCACACCTGCCTCGCGGGATCGTGTCTCGATGTTGCCTTTTAGGGCTACACCGTTACGGCGTATCGAGGTGATGGCGTAGTCCAAGTCCTCGTTGTCGTCTGCATTGGGGTCGATATCGACGTCCTCGAAGTCCACGGGAACTCCTGCATAGCTGAATACCTGGAGGAGAAAATTATTTATGAGATATAAACATTTGTTTAAAATATCCTCAACTAACTCGGCAACTGATCAATTAATAATTGAGTTCAGGTCGACTCACTATAAAAAAAAAAGAAAAAATTCTCTCCATAAATTATATTCATTATCTGTTGCAAAATGATCTGAAAAATGTTCTATTTGTTATTTTGTAAACGATAAAACTCAAGTGAAAATGATCGGAGAATGGAAAATGTTTTTATTCAATTTATCAGCTCATTAAATATATTTCCAAAGTACTTCAGTTTTGTAACAAATTGTCGAAGAATCAGTTTGTCTTAGATATTAATCTTAGATCGATGAAAATGCCCAGATTTGTGTGGAACGTTTTTTTTTTTGAAGCTTTTCCTTCCACTAAAAAAAAAAAAGTAAATGCATCCATGTCCCTCAGGCTCAAAATCCTACATAACAAGCTCGTCGTCCACTGCATTCTGTTCATCTTGCTAACTGACTTGTACAAAATTCGATAACTAGAAAAACGTTCTATTCAATGGAAACCTTTCAATCTTAATTTTAAGTGTTTTTATTCTCTTCATGCGTTTGGATCCTGCAGATTAATGACCAACTGACGAATGAGGAATTCACGTCATGCTTTGATGATAATGTACCTCTTTAACGTATCCCATAAGCTCAGGACCAATTCCAGCCCCAGGTAAGAGTGTCACAGCATGACGACCACCGTAGTGGGCCTTGGGAATTGGCATGATCTTCTTGATTGTAGGTGTTCTGTGTTGAATTTCGAATGCAGACATCGATGTCGCGCACCGGTGAATCTGCGGTGTAATTGCCCTCGTCTGAGCATACCTGACCAACGAACGGGCAGCCATTTTTTGCCAGTTTTTAATGTTACAACTGGGATTTTTATTGAATGGAAATTTTTTTATTTGAGTAGAAAAACTGGGGGGGTTCGTGGGGGATCGAGACACTTGACCCACTGCTTCTTATGCAGTGTGTCTATTTTAACCAATAACCCAAGGACCTTCGGAGGAGTGAGGAGAGTATATATATATATAGTAGCAACTTCTTGGGTAATCCACAAATGAATTGACGGACTGCAAACCAAGGTGGAAAACCGTTTGTACTTTCGCCACTGTACATAACCTCGATAGTCCATGGATTTGGGAAAATTCAGGTGGAACGGAATCTGTTGTTGGTCAACGAGTGTCGGTATGGTTGAGATGAATCGCCTGTTATTTACAGTCGACATTGATTATTGTTTCCGGTCGAGTTGAAAAGATTACAACAACGCTTTTCTTCTTTTACAAGAAAAACGATTTTCTTGATATTTCGATCGAGAATTTACCGTGAAATTGAATAAAAAAATCATAATAATGCAAATTAAATATTTCTCATTATTTTGAGAGTTCTCAAATGTTTTGATTGACTTCCGCAATTTTTCTAATCACTATTTGATTTTAAATGTTCGGACCACTTCCGGTTTCTGGATAATTCTATCATCGTTATATTGGTAATAGAAATTCGTAAAAAATGAGAACAAAAGAATTCTGGGAACTGGACTAGAGAAATTCTCCCCCTGAATGTTTACAAAAATTGTAATTGAACAGAAAATTGAAAAGATTGAAAATTTGTATTCAATTACATGAATAATTCTTCACATAAGAAGAATTATGGTATAAAGTTTTTTTTTATCGATTTAACTGAAAAAATGACTCGTTAATTTAAAAAAAAAAAAAATGTTAAAATGCATATAACTGCTTTCATTGCAATTCAAATTTCACCTCGACTTCCGGCCATCGTTTTCTACCGGCCGCCATGTTGGCACAATCGACAAACATTTTCGCGGCAAGGTAAGACGCCCCAGACGACGCCGAAGTGCTAGACCAGCCAGGACACACGTACAGCGTCTGTAGTTGGTGTGTTATAAACTCTAAAAATCCGTGAATAAATTCATCAAAAATCTCCTAGAGGTGTTTCTGGACTGCAATATCCACTTAATTAAACGTGAGTACTGAATTTTTTATGATTCCGTTGAGAAAAATTGATGAAAACCACTTGATTGTTGAAACGTAGATGTTCCCGGTGATTTTACCGCCATTTTGCTCTCCATGTTGATGATTCCCTCTCGTTTTTATCATTTATTACCTGGCATCGTTAGCCTGCAAATTACTTCCAAAAATCGTTGATCAACTGTTCTGAGCGGATGGTCCCGTCATTGGAAATGTTTTTACAACTTTTTAAGAGCCATCGCCACCTGTGGACTGCACTAAATGCAGATTGTGAATTCTAACCGGTAATTTGATTCCAACAGTCGCTGTGGGCTGTTGGAATCAAATACACATCAAACGTGCAATCAAATATATATCGGTATAAATTCTGGTCTCAACCATTGTTACGCGACAAGAATGCCCTCATTGAAATAAACTCTTTCAAATGTTTATTCATGCAGTTGTGAATGTTTGAGACCCAGCCCTCCTCCACCGGATTTGTCTCCATTCTGATGAGTAAGGTGAAAAATCAACCACGTAGGATCACTTATCATCTTTGGTGTTCTGTTTCATCGCTCGGTTTTTTTCTTCTCGTGAATCATTTAGATATGTTGTCACTACTTGCGAGGGTGTTAGTCCGAAGACGGAACATTTCATTTGTTTTCCAAGGGCCGTGAGACCGAATTGATTATTTTTGAGACACAATTTTTTTTTTTCAGCGAATCAATTTAGAATTATGAGGGTCTGATCATTTTTAAACGGTTCTTGAGATTTTTAGGAATTTATTTGTTTCTAATTGGAGTAAAAGAATACTCACTAAGAGGTCTTTTTTGCGGAATTTTTTTTACTCTTTCTGTCCTTAAAAAAGTGCTTGACATTTCTTCCTGATCATATTTACTTTGCAAATACTCGCTAGAGTGTCAGATGTAGATGATTGTATTTTTATAATAGCAATTTTTTTTATCTTACAGTTTATTTGATTTTGTCTTAGTTGTAAGTAAAATATTCTCATTTTTATGAACATTATAAATATTTTCCTCTAGGTCTTTAGAAATATGTTTGGACCTATTGAGCGAACGGCAAATGTCGACATTGCTTTTTCTAGGACACAAATAATAGTTCGAAAATATGTCTAAAATTTTATCTAAATTCATTCGTACAGGGCATTAGAGCAGAATAATTTGTTGTTTTGTATTTCGAGGCACGATTATAAATATGATGAGTAATTGAATTATAGAATTTTGCCATTTTTTTGCAGTGACAAGGCCAAAAAAATGAGTAAATCTAAGGATTCGCCAGTCAATGAGACCGAGACTGAGGAGGAGTTCAGTGTTGAGAAGGTTTTGGACAGAAGAATGAGAAATGGAAAGGTATATAACTGCATCGTATCTTCGAATTAATTTTTGTTGACTCTTCAAGAGATTCCTCCAAGGAATGGTAAATTTTGGTGTTTTATCTACAGGTTGAGTACTTCCTGAAGTGGAAAGGTTACTCGAATGATGAAAATACGTGGGAGCCTGAGGAGAATCTCGATTGCCCCGATCTGATTGCTCAGTTTGAGGAGCAGCGCAAAAAGAAGGAGGCTGCAAGTGGCAAACATCGTGAGGAGAAGGAGTCCAAGAAGAGAAAGAGCTCCAGCACACCAACTCCAACACAGCCAAAGAAAAAGAGCGTTGACGATAAGAAATTGGAAGGTAAACAAATTTTAGAATACCGTGCGAATCTTCATTCAAATCATTTAAGCAGGAAATCTTCAAATGATTTTATTCACGATTAGCATATTAAAAATTGAGCATTTGTGTGATAAGTGGGAATGAAAGCATTTTACAAATATAATTGAAATTAAACTAACTTAAAAAAATCAACAGACAATTATTTAGTTCCAAAATTTATGAAATAAATCACTTGACAGTTTTTTCTTCACTTTACTAGTTATGTAAGAATCAAATTTGAAAAACTCATACTATTCTATTGATTATAATATGTGCATAAATGTCCACATAAATTTCTGTGGGTAAAGAATCTTTCTATTTTTCTGCGAACATTTTTAACAAAATAGCTTTGCAATCAATTTCTAAAATAAAAACAATGTTGACTTCCTAGGCTTTGACAGAGGTCTGGAACCCGAGAGAATCATTGGTGCCACTGACTCAAGTGGTGAGCTCATGTTCCTCATGAAGTGGAAGGGCACTGACGATGCAGATCTCGTAGCAGCGCGCGTTGCCAACGAAAAGTGCCCCCAAATTGTCATCAAATTCTACGAGGAGAGACTCACGTGGCACAGTCCCACGCACGACGAAGAGGGTTCCAACAAGCCCGATCCCGAGTAGCACTCAGCCTTCCCGTACACCTACACAGCTCGTTTTAAGATTTGTCATATCTAGGGATTCCTCGAAAGAACAGACTCATAATAAAGGACATTTAAATATTAGCAGTAAAACTTTCAAAGTAAATAACTTGATTATTAAAGTCAAACAATAAATGTTGAATTAACTTAAAAAAAAAAAAAGGGGGGGGGGGGGGAAGGGGATTAACCCTAAACAACAGCTGATTACATTTTTTATCAGTGGAGCAGACAAGATTGGATGGATGAAAAACGGTATATCGATATTTTTTTTACCAGTTAATAATAAATGAAAAAATATGAAAGTAGATTTAAGGAGTCATTTCTGAATGACATTTCGATGAATTTCTCAAAATAATCGTTCAATTGAGGAGTTTGTTAACGAATTAAGTCGAATTGTCTTGTTAGGGTGGGATTTTCGGGGAAAAAAAGTCATAGATTTTTGGCAGTCAACAGAGTTTGCCGCAAAAAATCTTAGACTTGTTCTCGCAAAATAACTCTCTACAGGAATAAAGTGATGATTAATAAATCATTGATAAAGTTTGTATTATCTCTATTGCTCATTAATAAAGATCAAGAATCCTCTGAGAGAAATATCTGCGATAAATTTGATTGATAAAACAGCAAGAATTCCACAGTTGACATCCTGCCAGTTATAATTATTTGTTTAATTGTCTCATTAATAAGTAATTTTAGGAGATGATGTCTAGAAATATTATCTCCCAAGATAAATTGATAATTAAGAACAGCTTGATGTCAATCGACTTGAATCGTTTAATAATTCCATGGATGAGTGTGATGTGACAATTTTATGACCGCTTATCAGAAGGAATCGATGGATGGGACAAAATCGTCAACCTGACTTTTACTATTCCATGCTCGACACAAAAAAAATACACCAATCGTTTATCATTCACTAAAGAACCATGTTTTTTTTTTTTTTTTTTTTATTTCGGAATTCGTTATTCCTTAGAATTCGAACGACTAGAAACACATGTGTACTGAATAAAAGAGACCATTTCACCTTAGGTTAGCTATTCATTACTTCAATAATTATAATTAATTACATTAAGAAATATTTTTTTCTAAAATTGGAAAATCGTTAATGCAGTAGAATGAGGATTATCGCTGCAGGATGGCTCCAGGTATTTTAAAATTATGAGTGTTAAAAAGTTTAGAATTAAAATTTATTCCACTAATGTTTACTACACATGGGGACTCTGGGCCTATTTACTTTTTTGTTTGTTACGTATGGTGCGGAAAAATTTTCTTTTCATTTATTATAAATACATTTCCAAAATTCCTACTGTAAAATAAAAACGATTGACATATGAAAAGAAAAATAAGTGGCTTGTTAACTAACTTATTAAATTGATAATTATTAATAATAGTAATATGAATTGGAACAGATATTAAGGCAAGTAGCACTCAATTTTTGTAACGTGTGCAGAAACGGTTTTTGGCACGCTCGAGGTTTCTAAAACAGACCCCTAGGCCGCAACAGAATCTGGCATAGGAGAATGGAAGACAAGAGACACCTTAGAAACCGGAGGAAAGGTACAATAACGTGGACGACAACAAAATTCAAAACTGCTTAAAAAAAAAAAAAATGCAAACTTCCATAACAATAAAGACTTGAAAAAAAATGCTTTTCAATAATTATTCTCATTTCTTTTATTTAAATTAGATTAGTTCTTCCTTTTGAATTTTTTAACAAATTTATTAGCTTGAAATCCATTTTTATTATTGAACTTTCGTTTGTTTCCACCAAATTTTCCTGACAACTTTTGATGTCTACCTATTTCCCAATCAATTTGCTTAGCACTGGCTCCATCAGCATCGCTAAGTGTATTGGATCCTCCAACTTTGTGTTTCAATTTCCCCTGCTCCTCTAGCATCTCAGCAAAGTCCTCAGCGGACATAAAGACATTCTCCATCCCTTTCTTCTTCATTGATTTCTGGAAGGGACTGTCATTCTTGGAGTTTTTGAATCTCATTGTTTTTATGGGTGAAGAGGGCTCATCGTCTGAGTCGTTGAACTCTATGTCACTGGCGTCCTCATCATCGAGTTCATCAAGATCCAAGTCACTGTCTTCTCCGAGGTCATCTTCATCCATCGATTCTCCATCATCATTGTAGAATCCATCGTCATCGTCACTATCTGCTATCTCCTCGGCTTCCTCCTCGTCATCTTCAATATTCTTTAGTCCACCTGGCGAATGAAAATAATTGCAAGCGGATGAACTAAATGTTAGAACAATCGAGGAATTATGAAATCATGGAGATTCGATGGAATAATTGAGTCTTTATGGTGGAAAAATGTCAAGGAGGCCTTTTTGATTAGAAATTTGTCCAATTATAAAACTAGCAATACTTATCAATATGCTCTCCTAAAATTATTCACTCACTAAATAATCGAGTAACTACAATGTGTTCTAATTTAAATATAAAATGTTCATTAATGTGCGACATGTCTGTTTTTTACCTCTCTTAACTTGAGCCCCAATGTCTCCAGCAATATCCAAGTCCTCGAAATCCTTCTTTCCCCTCAATTCGTCCAACATCTCATTGAATTCTTCGCTATTAACACTGTCATTATCACTGACATCCTCCTCCTTTTCAACTACCCTAGTCTCATTCCGCCTCTTGAGATACTTGTAGAGAAACAGCTCATCCACCGGAATCCTTTCCTCCTTCTCATTGAGATACGCCAGACTGTCTACAGGCAGAGACCTCAGGCCTCTAGGCGTGTACCGCCCTCGAATAGCCAGAGGATCGTTCACCTTCGCCATTTTCTTCGCCTCGAGCTTCTTGGGATTTTTGAATACGTATCTGTCCAGGAATCTGATCAACGTCAGGTCCTCGAGAGGATCCCCGGAGTACTCAATTGGTTTTCCCTCGATGATTTTCGAGGAGAATAGTGAGACACTTGGATGGAAGTGAGAATAGAGAGAGATAAGCTCGGCTACAGGGGCTTTAACTGCTCCAGACCTCAAAGGATTCATTGAAAATGGATCGTAGAAGGCATTCGTGTCCTCTTCAATTTTAATAATTTCCTTTTTGTCATCATCTTTGGAGTTGGAAGGTTCTATTGGTGTGGATACAACGTTAGAGAGGATGAGTGTGTCCACCACATACTTAACATCATCATTGTCATTATTACTCTCATCAGCATCAGGTGATTCACGTTCTTTTTGTCTTTGGGCGTGTTTAATTTCTTTGCTGTTGCTTTGAGAGTTTTTAGAATTGTTTGGGGACTCTTCTTGAGTGAGGAGGCTCTCAGGATCTTCCTTCTCGATTTTTACCACTGTCGGACGATTCAGGATCATCTGTCGGAGGTCCTTTCGCGATTTCAAGAGCTGGGAGATTGCATAGAGAGTTGCGCAGGCCATGCAAGCTGGGAAATACAAGGAGGCTTGAAGCACTCGTTTCACAAATGCGTAGAGACGAGAGGTGTTCTTGTCGGATTTCATGACTCTATAGAGAAGATTTAGGAAAACTGCACGCTTGGAAACTGTGCCTATCTGTGGATCTAGGATCTTTTTATAGAAAGCAGTGTAGAAACGGTTTTCTTGGGTGGAATTATCATTGGCGACCTGATGTAGCAATCCCAATGCATTCAATGCCACATTAAAAGAACCCACATGAACAACCCTATAAACCGAGTCAACATGTTCATTAATTTTCACAGCCTGCAAATCAGCAAATCTATAGGCCCTGTTGACCCCCGCCAGAATAGCAGCCATCATTCTACTGTCAGGCTCGCCCCTCTTCAAACAAGCTTTGAAGAATGCAAAATAAACGTCGATAAGTGTGGTCGCAACCTCAGAGTCCCCTTTATCCAGCACAAACTGAGTTAACAGGCAAATTGCATAGTACTGGGCCCTCTGGGCAACATTGTTCCTAAACAAAAGTTTTTCAATTTCCTTCAGTACCACCATTTTCATATTCGGGTGTTCCAGCAATAATTTATTCAGACAAAAAACAGCCTTCGAAGCGACTTTGGACTTTGGATCTCCAATTTTATTCACCAGGAAGTCCAGGATCTTTTTCTCCTGCTCAGGATTCGAGATGAGTAGATCAGTCATTACTCCAACAGCTTTCTCACGATTAGCCTCGATGTTATCAGAAGCTACTGATGATAATGAGGTCAAAAATTTGTCATATTGCTCCTTCAATTGATCCTCAAAGTACCAGTGAGACAGTAATCGACTTCTGGGGATGAACTTCTGGCCCTTCGGAGCCTCGAAGTCATTTGCCGATGGCAATTCGTGCAGTTTATGCTCCTCGAACTTGAGAAGTTTGAATTCTGGATGCAGAAGATCCTCCAGAAACAAATCGCGAACGTCACTGATCAATGATTGTTTCTTTGAGGTTCTCTCTTGTTCTCCTTGCTTGAAGACCTTGAAGAGGCTTTTCACTTGGCCCACGAGAGCTGTTAGACGTGGCAGATTGTATTTTGGGTTTTCCTGAATCAGGAGGATTGAAGCTGCTACTTTGTCCTTAATTGTTCCTCGTTGGGAGGCAGTTTTCAACCACTCGTACTCCGAGTCTTTGATTTTTGATTTTTTTAATTGGTAAGCTGCAGTTTCAGCGTCGAGGTGTCTCTTAGCTTCAGTTTTCAAGTCCAGGATTTCTACTTCGGTTTTCTGCGGGTCTTGGGGAGCAGAGGACTTCGGGTACTCCTCGTACCATTTTGTCGAGGGGGCTGAAATTATGTCTGCTGATCTGCTATTCATCTGAGAAAGAGTGAAGAGTGTTGTAAAGGAGAATTGGACCTAGTGAGAATGAATATGAAGTATTTCTGTTATATTAAACATATTGTTATTGACAATATTCTATAACGATCTGTCGCTGAATTGATTATTGACAATAAGTCAATAAAAATAAGAGAGATCCATCCATTTTTTCTCAACTCTTAGCTAGAAAAATGAATGTGAAACATTTCAAAAATCGAACACTATATTATTAAATTGCATGACGTCCATATTTCATGCTGAAGATACTTAAAAAAAAAAAGCTTACCTCGTGGCTTGAGTTAACCTATCGAAAACGCATAAAGATTCCCCTCGCTGTCCTATAAATGAACTGATAACTTTTCCTGCTCACTCACTAATTCCGCTAATTCATGATTTATGTCTAGCAAATCTATAATTAATCATTTAATTGACAGATGCAAAGAGAATTATTGCCGCGAAATGGTTTAATTCAATAGACGCGCGGGGCGGGAGGTAATCAAATTGTTTCAAGCAACAGAGCACGATGATCGCAAGATGGGGGAGAGGAGGACGATTGTTTATTTGGATAATCAATTAAGAACACTTCTTTAAACAAGTAAATTAGGAAATTCCTAAACGATTCCCAAACGATTTACAAAAAATAACTGCCATTTGGACATTAAGTTGAACAATTTTTCTTATTCTACGTCGGCCAGAATTATGCCCCAAAATTGAGAAACTAATTAATACTAATGAGCGAGTGTAGAAACGTGATGTCTGCTTATATAATCATCTACTAACGATGTAAAATCCAGTACATAAAATGATTATTTTAATTAGTGCAATCGTCAGCTAACTACTTGGGGGAGGCACGTGCCCCCTGCTGGGGTGGAATTTTGCGCGTTTTCACCTGCATAAAACTTATTTTTTTCCTCCCGTTAGAGAGCGTGCGATACGATGAATATTGTATGGTAGAGATTTGAGAACCCAAACGGGCCGTTGTTTCAATTGAATTATCCAGCTATGTAAAATATACACCTGACACAATTTCTAAATTAGACCTGAAACAATTTTCAAGCTGCTGAATTAACAAATAGCTTGTTTGTGGGTATGTAATAATAATAATGGCTAATTGTAAAATTTTTAGCTGTCTTGTTGATGAAGAATAATTGGATCAATGCACGTACACGTATTCCTGTGTATCGACCCAATTATTGTTGGTCAACTAGACAAATAAAAATCTTATAATCATCCATTATTATTATTACATACACCCAAATGATCTATTTGTTAATTCAGCAGCTTAAAGATTGTTACGGGTGTATTTGAAAAATTATTCTACTTAGCTGGCAAATTCAATTTAAACAATGCTGCGTTTGGGTTCTCAAATTTATCTACACAATTCTTTGTTTCGCACGCTATCTAACGGGCGATAAAAAATCAGTTTTACGTAGACAAAAACGCCCAAAATGCCTCCACTGGGGTGGAATTTTGCGCGTTTTGCCTACATAAAACTTTTTTTTTTGCTTTTATTTGTCTCCACGTACACGTATTCCCGTGTATTAATCCAATTATTGTTGATCAACTAGACAAATAGAAATCTTATAAGCATCCATTATTATTATTATTATTACATACCCACAAATGAGCTATTTGTTAATTCAGCAGTTGAAAAATTGTTTCAGGCGTATGTATTAAATGATTCTACTCAGCTGAGAAATTCATTTGAAACAACGCCGCGTTTCAGTTCTCAAATCTACACACAATTCGTTGTATCGCACGCTCTCTAACGGGAGCAAAAAAATAAGTTTTATGTAGGCGAAACCGCGCGCAAGATTCCACCTCTCTGCTTTATACAGTGAGAGGGGATATAGCCAATCAAAAGTATAGAATAGCATAGAATCTACACCCTTCAAAAACTAGGGGTCAACTCTGAACTGTAACAGAAACAGTTCAGTTCATTGATTCAGTTAACATTAGCATTTTTTTGCAAACACGCACTTCTTGCGTCAAACCCTTCAACAAAACCGCGGACCAGCCATTTGTGTTTCTTTTCAGTTAGAAGTATCCAATTGTTCAGCATGAACCTTCATTGATGCACACTCGCGGCTCTATTGTTTGGTTATGGTAATGTTTATAAGCAGGTGACTTGCATAATTCTGGCCAGCCGTACAACTATTGAAGAGAAAAAAATGGATTTGGCTGATTACAAGTTGAATTGCACATTAGTCGGTCACTCAGAGGATGTCCGGGCTATTGGAGTTTTTGAAGATGGCACATTAGTGTCAGCGTCGCGTGACAAGACTGCACGTGTGTGGAGATTAAGCCGGTAAGCACTTGAATTGTTTCACTGTTATCGTCATCGTAATTGCATTCTTTGCAGTTCTATCGGGGGGAGATTTAAGGACAATGGATTCTCCAGTGAAACGGCCATTGAGAAATTACACTCGGGAATTTTTTTTTCTTCCTTCACAAAGCCACAATTATTAGTAGTCTGAGATACTTTTAAAATTAATTTTCACACCAGCACTGCGTTAAACCCCTATAAAGATGCAAACAAAAAATAGACATCTCATCTTGAAATATCTCAGAGTATTAGAGACCAACGATCGTTTAAATTTTCTTGTATCTAACCAAGTATTACAATTTTAAATCGCAAGCTTCGAATTGTTCTTTGTCTAAATTATCTAGACACCCCTAATCCAGCTGATTCACTCAATTACCTACACAATTCCGAAATCCTCAAAAATAGCAATGATCTAGGAAATTTCTGATTTCTCTTTCCAGAGATGATCACCAATACACTCGAGGTGAGACACTAAAAGGCCACAACAAATTCGTCAGTTCTGTCTGCGTTCTAAATCCCTCCTCAAAAAACCGGCAAAGCCTCATAATCACAGGTAGCAATGACAAATGCATCCGAATCTACGTTCTGGGTGAGGAGAACCCAACGAAAACGATAAATGCCCACGAAGACACAGTCTGCAATTTGCGGACTGGACAGGAAGATGGCACATACCTATCGAGCTCCTGGGACCTCAGTGCTAAGCTCTGGAGTCTGGATAACCCAGAGGAGCCAAAATTAATCCTCCACGGGCACTCCTTAAGCGTCTGGTGTGTGGCAGATCTTAAAAACGGACTGATCATCACAGGTTCAGCTGACAAACTCGTGATTGTCTGGTCGAGAGATGGAACAACTCTTCACAAGCTCGAGGGTCATACAGACTGCGTCCGCGATATAGCTGTTGTCAAAGAGGACGAGTTTCTCACGTGCGCCAACGACGCAACCATCATACACTGGAATGCTTTGAGTGGCGACTGTCTGGGGACGTACTACGGCCATGAAAACTTTGTCTACTCGATCTCTGCTCTTCTCAGTGGAGCAATGGTCGTGACAGGTGGAGAAGACAAAACAATAAGGGTCTGGAGGAATGGCGCAAACTCTCAGACAATTGCCATTCCTGCGACCTCAGTCTGGTGTGTCAAGATTTTGCCCAATGGAGATATTGTGGCTGGTTCGTCGGATGGACTTGTGAGAATATTCTCAGCTGATCCTGATCGACATGCCAGTCCAACAACTCTTGAGGCCTGGGAGAAAATGGTCGCGGAGTACCAGGCACAATCCAAGCAGTCCTTCAATAATGAGATCAAGATCAATCAGCTGCCTGATATCACAGCTCTCACTGTACCTGGTCAGAAGGACGGCCAGACTCTGATGATCAGGGAGGGGGACAAGGGTGTGGCGTACAACTGGTCTAGTGGTGAGCAGACGTGGGTGAAGATTGGTGAGATCGTTGGAACGAGCGAGAACTCCTCGAAGCCTATGTACAATGGAGTGGAGTACGATTATGTGTTCTCGGTAGATATTCAGGATGGTGTGCCACCACTGAAGTTGCCGTACAATAAGACTGAGGATCCATGGCATGCTGCTCAAAAGTTTATACATCAGCATGGACTTAGTCAAATGTTTTTAGATCAGGTATTGATTGAGGTCAAGTAGGGTAATTTGGCACTTTTGACTTTGGCATGATCTATGGTTTGAGGTATTTTATTAATTCAAGACTCTGAAATAATTTCGGTTATTTAAGATTGTTCACTTAACTTCACTATGGGGCTGTAATACTAGACTTTCAGGCATGATAAATCAGTCACTTCTCGTTCAAACTTGAGATTCCAAATTGGTTTAAAATGTAAGTTTCCTATTTATGCACTAATCATACTTTCAGGTTGCCAATTTCATCGTAAAAAATTCCACCAGCACTCCCATCATCCAGCCTTCCTCCAGTTATGCCGACCCCTTCACCGGTGGCAGTCGATACATCCCAGGCTCAGGACTGCCCAATACGTCTCAGCAAGCCGCATCAGTTCCTAATCCAGACCCCTTCACCGGCAACGCAACATCCTCGGCACAACCCCAACACGCAGTCCCCTCTACACCATTCTATATTCCCCATCGAAGTTATTTAAAGCTAGAGCAGGCCAATGCGGCCGCTATCCTCGATAAACTCAAGGAATTCAACTCAAAGATTGTGAATACAGATAAACTGCCAGAGGAGATGCTACAAGCTGTCGTCAATTTGATAAAAGAAGACTCTTCTGAAGAAACAAGCATTACAGAAACAATGACTACCCTGTGGAAAATTCTCGTTGATTGGCCTCAAGAATTCGCTTTTCCAGCTCTTGATGTTGCTCGATTAGCTGTCCTCCATCCATGCTCCAATCGACACATATGTTCAGAGAGGTTGCTTCCCATAATTCATCGTCACATGTCAGCGGAGGCCATCGCAGCAAATCAAATGCTCACTTTCAGATTACTAGCTAATATGTTTAGCCAAGAGAGTGGGGAACAGTTTGGCCTCAATTGCAGTGATGATTTCGTCGATCTACTCATTAATTTAACATCATTTGGTAGTAAAAATAATCAGGTAATTTATCATGCCTGCTTACTTTCCTTTCCAACCCCTCAAAATTGTACCACTAATTTCAATAAAATTCAGACCAAAAATTGGTTTTATCACTACACGAGTCGACTCTTAACAAACAAAAAAAAAAGTCAAATAGAATTGGAATTTAGAGAGAAAATAAATTCCGAAATCCTCTTTGACATTATTTCTCCATTTCTCTTGAATTAGTTGAGGTTTCTTAATCCCATTTTAATGTGTCATTAATTCTACGATATTGAAATGTTTTTCTTTCCTTGCAGGTTGCTATATCGACGTACATTCTAAATTTCAGCGTTGCGTTGAATAAACGAGACGAAGTACCGACTAAAACACGAGCACTTAGTGCGATAATGACAATACTACCGAAATTCAAAGAAATTGAAGCAATTTTCCGTGCACTGGTTGCACTTGGTACCTTGATAGCTGGCACTTCTCATGCTGATAATCGGAGACAGCTGATTCAGGTTGTCAAAAATTCCGACTCAACAGTTAATAATCTACAAACAATGGCAAATAGCAAATCTATGCATGATCCACACGGCAAAGTGGCAAAATGCTCAACTGAAATACTTGCCTTGATTGTATAAACTTCTGGCAGTTTGTATGTATCCTATTTTCTTTAACTCGTGCATCTGGGGAGTAACGGCAAGATAAATGCTAGCATATCACAGCGAAAATTGATGTTGAATCAGCTGGAGTTATCCAGAAGATTATGGCATTATTTACCAGTTTCAAATCACAATTGAGTATAAATATTGTTGCTATACCTGTGAAAATCCCTGAAATCATAAAAAAAAAGCATTTGAAATAAAAATGAAATATTCAACAACTAACCAAATAGATGGTATTATTATTATTATTATTATTATTATTATTATTATTATTGTGATAATAAAGTAATACAGTGGAATGGCTTAATTACGGTTGAAATCACTCAATGCAAGAATTTCGATGGAAATCATTTTAAAAGCACAAATTTTACTATAAAAACCTGACAATAACGTGGCTATAAGTTCATGTAGTAAACAGTTTAGATCTCATTTAGAGAGGTTTCCAATATACTACGAACAGCTCGAAATTAATAATCAATTAGAGTTTATACAAGAAAAAAAACCCACATAATTCTTAAAATCATAAAATCTCAAACAAAAAAGAATAAAAGGTCTTTCACTGGAATTGTTACTGAAGCCTTATTTAATGATATCGAATCTAGGAAACATTCCTGAGCAATTGGTGACATGGATTTATTTTCAACTGGTAATTTGAAAAAACCAAAAGCTAAGCGGAACAAATGAGAAATTCTCTAAAATCCTTGCAAGAAAATAAGTAAACATTAACTCATATAGAAAATCACTTTTTAGAATCTATTTGTTTTATCTTTGACAACAGGGAATTAAACCATTAATTTAGCCCTCCATTGGCAAATAGCTGAGTCGAAAATTCTAAACTCATAAGGTTTGTTACTAAAAAATATAATTTTTTTTTTTGTGAATTATTGATCTTGGTAGAGCAAATTGAAAAACATGTCAGAGATAAGACGACCAGACAGGTACATTTATTCTCAGAATGCAAGACAAAGTATTTAGGTGAATTATTTCCATCGTCGAACCATCAGAAGTGCATCTCCCTTCAGCTAATCAGGTTTTCAATTCACAAAACAACGCTCCACCCTTCTGTGAAAATGAATTCTATGCGATCACATGGGTCTTTCAGGTAATACTTGTCATATATTTGCTAAATGAAAATTACGTTCAAGTATGTACAACGATGAATATGAAATTAGAATTTTCGCAATATATATAATATCTGATTTAATATTTTCTGGGCTTGTGTGCCGGATAAACGTACAACAGACAACAGTGTACTAGTAGAATATTATTATTATATGTAGTAACATTAAATATATAACGTATGTGAATTTATACGGTTATATCTATACATAACTAGACATTCTGGTGATTGTTCTGTTTATCTTATTCTCGTATTTTTGTGGGTTTTATAGTCTTAGAGTTGAGGATACAGCAGAGGGTGGGACAAAATTTGATCATAAAGCAATAGATATTGGATAACTGGAATTCAATGTTTTTCCCCAGTTTGTGTTGATTTTGGAAATGTATATTTCCAATTATTTGATGTGAAACAATTTGAGGTAAATAGTAATTATTCCACACTATTTTTTCATTGCATCAAATTGATAATTTAATTTGCCTAAAAAAATACGATTTTTATAACTAATCAAATTGTTTACAAATGATTCGAAGTTATCAATAATCTTGAAAAAAAAAAAAAAAATGTGTTAAAGGTCATTCTGCCCGAAACCTGCTGTCATAACTTTTATATTCCTCTCACTCTGAAGTCGACCACAAGTTTCCATATAATGGTTGATTGAATAATTAAAGACGATGGATTTTACTCTGCTCATCCTTCCTTATACGAGACATTCCACATCAATTCAAACCTTTCTGAATTCTGAATCAATCGTCCAGTATCTTAAAAATATTGATGGCAATATTACCCCTGATTAATAGCTCTTGTTTGTCGACGTGAAACGTCTCATACGAAAAATAATGTTTACATTACATTCATGTTAATTACCAATTACTCATCGATAGATGATACACACATTACATTGAGATAGTTATGGTTTTCAGGCCATTACGGCGTAGTGAGGGGGAATGTCATTTGATTTCCATCATTTTCTTTTTATTTATATTTATAAAAATACAATTTTATCGTATCGTGAATAACTGCCCAGTCAGACGGAAAGATTATCTACAATCTTCATATATTTCTCGGAAAATTAGTCATATTTGAGGTATTTACAATATATGCATTTTGCCGGAGAATATATGCCGCATATGATTTCCGTGCGAAGGGCAATCATTGCTGTTCCAACGGTTAATAATTATGAAAATATTTCGGAATTTCATCAAGTCAATCGTGGATTTTTGAGGATTTCAATGAATCATCTGAGGAAACGCTAGATTCTTCAATCAAATATTTCAGAGAATGGAAGTATCGATTGTAACTCTCTACCAGTTTCACAATTTTGTCAAACAAATGAGGAATTTTCATACCTTCAATCTGTCGGGACTCCAATAAATGGTGACAAGGCTCTAGATATCACCGACAAATATTCTGAGGGATAAAACACCTACTGCTTCAAAATGTTAATTAAGACAATACAATTTCATCAAATAAAATTCAATAGAGAATACTAGCGCAATCGATACTTCTGCACTCCCTGTCTTTATTTTTGGCAACAGTTGGAAAAAAAAAAATCACGCACGAAAATTGCGCAATTAGCCACAATATTCAACTCATTGAATCTAGCGAATTGCCATGTGCAACAGAACTAATGATACGTTAAATTTAAAGTTTCCAGCAGCAAAATCCAAAAAGTTCTTATCTATCTATTAAAAATGAATTTGGTTTCATTTCCTTAATCTACTTAACGCTTTTTGTACAGAATAAAGAGAATAATGACATAATTGTCGTAAATATTCTCAATTACTCAGTGATAAAACAACTGGCGGAATGCCCTTCATAAATATCCATAACTCTACGTACGATCTTCCTCTGCATCAATGAAACCTATCTAATTCCATGAAATTCACAATTTGGAAGCCAAATTAACACGAGATAATTTTCTAGTAGCATCAGTTTCACGAGAATATTTTCCCCGTGTCTCCATTTGTTTTATCGAACACCAAGTGCATTATATATTCCATTATTTGAGACAACCTTTTATTTTAAAATCACGTATGAAAGATATTTCTCCTCCAGATTTACAAATTTATCGTAAAACGTGACAATTGGCATGAAATTTTCATGCTTTCGTCGTTTACTGTGAAGTACACAACAAACTTGCCACTGATAAATCCGAATATTATCAGATAAAATATTTTTTTGACGTAGTCATTGCTGGATAATAGATACGACAATTCATCATTCACTCATGCGAGTTTTTCTTCTCGTTCCATGTAGGATAAGTTCATTAGTACGTTCATTACTTCATGATCAATTCACAATTCAGTAACACTTATTGCCATGTATGAAAAATTTTGTAGAAAATTTGAGACTTGACTTTGTCAGCAAAATACAATTGTGTTCTTTAATTATTTTGTGATGGATTGAAAATTGAAAAAAAACACAGGTGACTGCAGCTATTCATCATTAGAAATGGAGAAAATTTAATATTGAAATAAATAAGAGAATTCAATGCCCCAATAAAAATAGCACACGGTTAAAGTGAAAAAAAAATTATAAAATCATTTCTTTTCAATTATTTGTATTAAAATAAGCCTCACGGCGAAATCGAAAAGCCCTATTTCGCTCCAAATTCCTTCTCATTTCCTACAAAATTAATTCACACGTGACGTAATACTCCAGCTGCATCCTTCACAAATATTTCTTACTTATATCAGATAATTGACGATTATACCGAAGAAATGTAACACAGCCTCGATAATCGACGTCTTCAAAGATAATACGACTTTACATAATATACAGCATTGTGATTCCATAATGCTATACAACAAGTATAAAATTATATTCTAAAAATACGTATGGACATTTTTGTGAATTGTTGAACGATTTGCCACACCCATACACTATTGATAGTACATAAATAAATAATACTCTCCATTCATTCGTTTGAATATCGGATCAATTGAATGTCAGACACATTTCTAGACTCAATTACTACCAACTCATTCGTCTCTTTATTTTAGTATATCGACTTTCTTCAACTCCATACAATTAAATCATTCAATGTTTTCCTTCTTGTATCTCAATTAGGATTAAATTAATAATGATGCCACTAGGTGAATTGTACGTGGTATTACGAGTAATCGCAGATGTTCAACGTAATTGTCGTCTAATTGTATTCTTCCATCGTCACATTAATTCATTGAATACTTTCAAGAGTCCAATACTGCGATGAAGTAACGAAATCAAATATTAATGAATAATTAAATTGAATTAAAATCGGTATAAAAAGAAGTCTGTTTTTTTTCCTACTAGGTCTCCCTGTATTTTAGGTAGAATCAAAAAAAAAAAAAAAAAAAAAAAAAAAAAAAAAAAAAAAAAAAAAAAAAAAAAAAAAAAAAAAAAAAAAAAAAAAAAAAAAAAAAAAAAAAAAAATAATGTTGAAAAATAGTGTGGAAAGGCGTATGGAAACAGACGGCAGGAAGCTGTGGTTTTATCGACTCATTCTATATAAAACGCGCAGAGGTTGGTATCTAGATGATTCAAGTCATCGATGTCTTACAGTGACTAACAAATTGACAGGAATTTATTCTAAGGAACACGCGTTTATATAGAAACGTCATTTTGTAAAAACTTGTCCCCCGGCCTGCAGGAGTGGAATTACTTTAAGGAGTAGGTATGGATTATTTTCATGTGAACTCAGTAGACGAAGTAAATGGTTTGACTGATATCGAGGTAAGGAATAACTGATTGTTTGCAGTTCTTGCAATTGATTGGTTTTGAAAAATTAAATTGTTGGGCTTTATTTTAATAAATTCCAAATTCTGCTTCAGTATAGGACGAAAGACGAGGGAAAGTAATAGGCTAATCTGATGTTAATTGAATATATAACGAAATGTTGAAACACAAATCGTTGCCTATTACTAGGAATTCGTTCTATGAATAATATATATAAATTACCATGTCCATTTAATATTTGATGCATCGCAATATCAGTGGGAATTTAGTCTATAAAAATTGTTTGAACCACAATGATTATTCGATTGCACTCACTGAACTGGCTAATGAAACTTAGCAATTAAATTTGAACTAATTCATACTACCATTGCCAATGAATTTTTTTTCTATATGATAGAGCAGTGTTGATTAACAGTTTTGTCATTTTTTTTTTTTTCCTGCTCATAACGCACAAACAGCTTCATTAATTGAGCTCACTCTACGACTCATCAGAGAGGGTAAGAATTGTACTTTCTCTAGAGTGAACAATTAATTCCCTTAATTAACAGTTCAATGAGTCAACGCTTTAAGAGCCGTTAAAAGTGTCTATTTTGTCTAAATCACCCCTACCCTAATAGAAAACGATGGCCAAAGGGGGCAAAATTGAAAATAGACTTGCTAAAGTAATCGAATAGAAAATTACATATGAGAGGGACCTCATAAAATAATCAATTAGTTGAATATTAAGTGGCAATTGCTGACATTACTCCCTGTTGACAAAAACAAATAAATTTTACCTTCTTTTTATATTGATAATGTCTAACAATCATTTTTTGAAAACCATTTCTTCAGTAGAGCCGTCCCTCATATAGAAGCGATATAAAAACGATTTTCCTCAACAAACAAAAACAAAATGGACAATTGCAATAAATCTGCATTTTAAAAAATCTACCAAGTTCACATGCTTACAGGTATACACATACACAACTTGAAAATTCAAAAAGTATTGTTCTGTATCGAAATGTTCGACCTGCGAACCGCTCCCATGAAACAACACGATTAACATTAGTACTGGCATTCCCTGCGTCCAATCTACTCGTGAAATATAAAATTAACGACAAATTGATGGAGGGACCTAAAATTTGTATTGGGTCCCCCCAGGCCCGTCTCATTCAGCCGGAGTGCTGGCTGCCCATCTATCGAACTCAATGCCCGAGTCAGGACTGAGGCCTAGATCGAGGGGACTAAGAAAACTCGGCGCTGGACAATTGCATGGCCCATTGGGCTGACAAGCGCCAATGCATCGTTGATTATTGCGTTTACGATCGTCCCTATCTCGCAGTTCACGCTCGAAGCTGTGCAATTGCTCCATAAAATGAAAATTCGGAGCCACATTGGATTTTCTACTGCGAACGAGATTAAACGCATCGTTCAGACTCAAATTACATTTGTGCATGAGATATGCTATTGTTATGGTGACAGATCGGGATACACCGGCTAAACAATGGACTAGTATACCCTTGTCCGAGTTTCGTGCTTCCTCTGCAAATGAAAAACATTTATTTTTCTTGATTGTTAGCCTGAAAATTTTTATCGCTAAAATTATTAAAAACAGCCATATTAAAATAATTGAATTTTTCAATTCAACTTATTTCTTTGACGAATTTTCGACCAAATTTTCTTTATCGCTGACTTACTTTAATGCTGTTATTGAAAATTTTGTATCTTCATAATTGCTCAATTAGGAAAATTCCTTTTTTATTGAAAGAATCTAAACTTTTTACCTATTTTGTTATTTCAGTTAATTTGATGCATTGAAAAATCGCTAAGGTTGGTAGGAAGTTATTGAAAATTGACAATTGCATGCATATAAATACTCATAAATACAAGCAAAGATCTTATCCCAGCTTTGAAAAAAAATAATAGTAAATAAGATAACAATGCTTTCATTCTGAACCGTTTCCGTCGCCCATGTAAGTGCACTTTCTATGTTTCAAAGCGGATATCCGTTGTTTAATTGTCTACTGCGCAGTGGATATTTCAGTGTTGCTCACCATATGAGAAAATTTCTATTCATAAGAATGGCCTACTACATTGGGCGTTTTCCGAATGACTCAGGGAAAGTCTTTACAGGAAAATCGATTTAAGACACGCCCAATTGGGATGTCGAAACGTCTGGGGATAATCAAGGGAGCACTTGAATTTATTTTGAACATGAAATCTGTCGATGGGAGAAAATATTACTCTCAAATCGAATGAATTTATAATCCTGGTTCATCACTCTATTTGACTTTCAAACAAATGTCAATATCACTGGATTCAAGTGCAATAAACAAATTTTCCCTTAACTTTCAACATATTCCCTTCAAACAGAGGATCAACTTTTGAGGGTAATTGAATTATCTTATTTGCTATTTCATTTATGAGCTGAGCAATGAGCTCGATTGAAACTCAGGGGGTATCTCCACGACTTTACTAGCGGATTCAATTTTACGTTTACATTGAATGCCAAGAGAACATTGAACTCGGTTTATTATGGTTGCATAGTGGGGCATCGAAGGCATATAAACAAGGATCGGACATATGTGCTAAACTATGAACGAGCCAGAAGAGAAGAGTATTAATCTGAGTACTCGGTCCTTCACTTAAAACTACTCAACAATTGCCGAAAAATCACTCAACAGTGATAAATGTCACTACGTTTAAAAGTGAAAAAAAAAAAAAAAAAAAAAAAATGACGTGTCTTATTTCACCAAAGATTTCACACAAATCCAGTCACAAAATATAAAATATAAAATTATATAATTTTTCATCGTAAGGGAGTCATCACGTCTTAAAACAGAATAATCTTCCATCGCTCATGAATTAGTTAAAAATATATATTTTCTTACATTCCAGATGGAAAATCGTTGTGGGAAGCTTTTTTTCGACCCTCGTTTGGCACAAAAGGGAATTTCGATCCTCGGATTATTAATCGGTTTTTACCACCCCACAATATATTATCAATATATTTTCAAAAATATGAAAAATTTACCAAATACTCTTACCAATGAATTGAATAGCCTGGGGAAAGAAACTCGCCAAATTCTGACTCCAGTGATCGCTGATGGGTATCTGCATGTACTTTATAGAGCCCGCGCTCTCGAATACATTTGGTAGATCTGGCGTTACATTAAGTATGTACTGTATCCGATGGCGTGCCAGAGCCTCGTGATCTTCACTGTTTGCTGCATTGCCGAGATACAGATGTGGTAGAATTTCCACAGGGAAGTCTTTATCCTCATCTGGGCCTACTTGTAATTTGAAATAGTCATTCTTTTTTTAATGCTTTTTTTTATCGATTTAGAAAGAAAATAGTAAATCATCATGTGTTGAATTTAACATTTTTATTGATCGATTTACTTCATAATGAGTATTTTTGGACTAGAATTTTTGTTTTTAACCAAAGGGTGTTGTTTGTATATGGAAAAATATGGTCAACTAACGGTGTCTTACCAACAGAATCACAAGTACTGTCGCTATCACTATCCGAGTAGGCTCTCGTGGGAGGTGTGGAAATTCTTAACGATCGTAATCCCATTAGTTCTCCAACATTTGTATCCTGACCGGTTTGTCCCTCAGTGTTAGCCTGACTACCCTCACACCACTCGGGATATCGGTCTCGGAACGCCCCAAAGCCTCCTATAACAAGTTTCGTTCATAGCATTAATTACTTACTTATTTATTATTCTTGACGAAATACGGAATTGACTTTCAACATTTTAAGTATCTCAACAGCCGCACATTATTGAATGTTTCGTAGAAAATACAAAATATCGGCGGTAAAGATGATTAAATTGATGCTTTTTACTTTTTTAGTTAAACCATTTAACAATGGTTTAAATGTTTGAACAACGCTTTTTTTTTAAATCACAATTTATCATAATCTATTTGGAGCATTTCCGTTATAATTAAATAGATGCTTTTTGCAAATTGGATAATTTATTTATGAGAAAAAATGTTTTAAAAAAATCGTAACACTCCAAACAAAGTCGACCCAAGGATTCCCATAGTCTTCGCATTTCCAACCGTTGAAAAAAAAAAAATGTTAATGTATGTTAATGACCCTTCCCTTCGAAGAATGAATAAAAAAAAGCGTCTCGCCAAGGGTGAATGGACTGCCTATACCCTTACTTATAGCCACCCGACATTCACTGAAATCAGATGTTGAAGGGAAAAGAAAGAAAAGCCTAACGCCAGCTTCAAATCAATATTTCATTCACAACTCGATGCCGCCTGCCTCGTCCACCAGTTCAGCTGATATCTCTCTGATATCATCACGTGATGAATGCCAGCATTTCCGGTCTGGTATTCCATCGACAGACGATGATATTACTGTCGTCACTATAAAAACCCACTCACAATCTCCCCCTCAGGATCAATAATTGTGTAATCATCGGTTATAATTCCACCCAATTGATAAATGGACAAATGCTTGAAAGCCGTCTCCATGACCAGTTTGAATTTTCTCATAGCCAAGTGGCGGATAAGTATTTCTCAAGTTAACAGGTTGACATAAAATGCTATATTTTTTTTTTCAAGTTTTTACGTTTTTTAAAGAAACGTCTCATTACCAAATTAATTCCATCATGAGGAATTAATTGAGGACGTAATTTTTTCACACTTTTTTATTGAATTATTTTTTACCAATACTAGAAATTTCGTACCTATGTATAAGTTCCCATTGGTTTTCTGATTTTTTTTCTAAATTTTCGATTTTTAAAGTTTGTTTGATTGATTTTTGGCCAGTACTGGCAAATTAATATCGTATAAAGTGCCTAATTTTATGATTAAAGTAGGTAAAGGATCTGTTAGTGCGCAGATAAAAAAAAAATAGCATAAGCAAGAAAAATATCCTTCCCCATAGACCTTCCCCGGGATGATCAATATTCTATAGTTCACCTCCTCAATAAGTCCCCCCGATTTATCTCCAGACAATTAAATTCCGTCTCATTGCCCAACAGGGTCGCCCACGCAATAATCAATCCCTCCGATAATAAAAAAAAACATTAAATAAAAATTGCCACCTATGAATTTTTAACATTATCTTATATTCTTCGTCCCTACATTATAATTTATTCATTATTTATGTATATAGCCAAAATAATGTAAAAGACTGAGTAGGCCATGTGCAGAGGGAATATAACATTAATTTTTCGATTGAAAATATAATCATTTTGAGAAGAAATAAAAGGGCTACAAGAATGAACAACAGCTGACCTCCTCATTCACTGGAGTTTTTATTAGTCAACATTGTAATTTATGATTTTTCGTCATTCTATGTATAGTGAGGCTCGTTAAATCATACAAAAAGAATGACGAAAAGTCTGATAAAATTAATTGCATAGTAATCTTTAATTTGAGATTCTGTCTGCTTAGATGACTCACAAATAAAGTAAACTAAAATCAAATCCTCACCGATGAGTGTTGCAACGCATCCCCCGCAGTTTCTCAGCCGCCTGCTCAGCACCTGAATGGTCTCCCCCTGATGTCCAGCCGGATCAGTGTTGTCCCCAACAATAATAAAAGTTCCCCGATTCTCATCGTCCCCATACAAAAACGCCTCAACCCTGTTCCTGAGCTCAATGCACCTTATTGTCGCTAATAAGTCAACTTTGCCAGCAGCTAGACGTCTCAGCATAATGCTGGGTATGGCCAGAGGCACAGAACCTCTGATTCTTGCCTCCAAGAAGTCCGAGTGTCCCCTGCAATCGAGTATCAGCAGCCTCTCAGGTCCCCCTTGACTCCTCAGTTCCCTGAACAGCCACTCAACCCTCACAAATCCCTCTTCACTCATTCCCTCCCCCGGCATTTTCCACGTCAATTCTCACATAAATCCCAAGTCAAGATTTGATCGATCGATGGATCGATAATCAACCACTGGCCAGGGCCAAAAAAAAATCCCCAACAACTTGAGGACAATTAACCTCTCAACATCATAAACAACCAGCTCCACTGGAGCAGACAGACCCTGCAAACCTGCCAGCCCCTCGATTATTGATCCAGCCAGGCTATTTACTTGGTATCACAACCTCACCACTTGATTTTTAAAAAATACTGTTGATCGAATAACTCCCCCGCCCCCCCACCCACCTCCTCACCGAAGCAGTCAATACCAATTAAAACCCCACGAACATACTTGGTATCAACACTTGACGCTTATCATCCCTCCTCACGCCGCTGTACCTCTTCCGGTGATAAAAAATTGCTCTCTCACTCTCTCTCATGGTCCCTAATCTCTCATGGAGGGATGCTGCGCTGGTGACTGGTCCGGTGGCTCACCCAATTCCGTATACCCGCTCCGCTTTATTATTTATCCAGCATTCCTCCCTTTCGACTCCAACCGGCAGTCACTACTAACAATTCCACTGACGCCTCATTACTTCAGTTTGAATCCCTCCCTCACACATGATAAATCCAAGTCGGATTGTGAGGGATTTAATAAGTAACTCGTCTCATGAACAATCGAGACTTTAATTGTCACTCACTGGATCGGTTGAATCCTCCCCCGCTCCGTCCCGCCCGCAATTGATGACCATCCGCATCCCCCTGGGTCAATTGGAGATGAACCTATGGCTTGTCATCACTTCACTTCATTCGATTATTTCGTCACTGATGTCCCTCCCCCCCTCGCCCCCCCCCCGGCCGCCCCCGCCGCCCCCTGTGGGCTTGCTAAACGATAGGTAAATCGTCTTGAATAGGCTGCGATGTCCCTGGCACATCAGCAGGCTTGGAACTTGTCAAGTGCCCACGATGGTTGGAGCGGAGAGGCAGCCACACCTTGCCGCTAGCATCCTTCCTTTTCCGCGGAGAATGGGCAAATGGCGACGGATACTATGAGCGCAGAGAAGAATTGGTGGATATGATTGGAGGAAAGTCACATGGTACAGGGAGTCCAGCCAATGGTAAAGAGGACTGACGTCAGTTCATTGACAAAAGATGTTTTCATTAAGCAGGCGTGGGTTGTGTGTCAGAGTTTGGGGGGACCGAGAGTGGCGCACACGCGAGGCAACTGGTAAATAAGGGGCGGGGAGGGGGAAATACTAGATTCAACCACCCCTACCACTCACGTCCTTGTACCCGCAGACAACTTTTTTTACATTATTTCCTTTTCAGGAGAACTGGAGATTGCGTGGTCGATCGTTTCGGAGGTGTTTTGAGTGGGTGCAATGGGGGTTCTTGGGGAATTTGGAAGGAGATGAATTCATGAATGAAGACGGAGATGGGATTTTATAGTATAGGGGGTGAGTAGAAGTGGTAATAATGGAGGGGGGATAGTTAGATATATATGTGGAGAGTGGGATTTTTCTGTTTTTACTTTTAAAAATGATTTCTTTGGGCTAGTGGGTGTCATTGGTTCACTTGATTACTGGAGATTGATCTAATTGGAAATGTATTTAAGAGATATACTTTTTTGTGACTGATGTATTTTCTTGTGACTCATAAAGTATCATACGGGCAAATAATAATTTGCTCGAATAATGAGCAGAATCTTTTGTCAGTAAGTATCAAATGATTGTGATATGCACATTTACCGACTCTAACATTTCGGTAAACTGTGAAGAAGCTCCTCCAATCCCCTCCAATCCTCCCACTTGGAATTCCCCTGATTAGTTGAATTATCGACTGTGAAAAGAGAATGAGAAAGAGAACACATCCAGAACGAGAAAGGAATAGTATCGATTACGGGGGCGGCTTTGGGTGGGGATAGTAAAGCACAGTAATAGTATCTTTGGAGTTTGCTTTGGTATATGGTGGTGAGGTGCGGGTGGGTTGTCGTTCATGTATCCCTGGGAGAAGCGTGGGCCGGCATTCCATTCATTTCACGAGGATAATGGTTGTAGGAGGGGAGAACGTTGTTAAAGATTTTTTACGTTCGATCGCCCACTACTGGCGACTCCCCCTCACCTCCCCACCCTTCTCCACCTCAAACTAAATGCCAAGGGAATAAAGGCCTGGAGACACGACATGTATACTAAATGCTCAGTCTACTAAACATATAGTTACAGTTTTTATTTGATGGGCTTCCTGGGATTATATTTGAGTTTCACTCGCCATGATGATTTGTTTCCAGGCGGAGATATGTGGAGACTAATTGAGAGCTTAGAGTCTTATTGAAGAACAACTCTATTAAAATTAACATTTTGCCCATTCATTCTTGTATTTTTTCTAGATTTCTCATAAACTCATTAATTAACATATAAAAGTATAACATTTTTCAAGTGTATTATTTGTTCAAATGAATATTTTTGTTGAGTTGACAAAACTAGAAGTTGGTGTAACTTAATTGACAATTTTGACGACGAAAAAACCGCTTCTATCAACAATCTTTTATCACATTTGAACGAAATTGAAAAATATTGTTGTTGTTAGGATATTTGTAATCTAATGTAATACGATTTAATCTAGAGACTTACAATAATGTACACGGAAGGTCCACAAATCCAAACTCGGGTTATGACTATTCATTTTTTTCCAGTAAAAATTTTTATGATATTTATATTGAAAATAATTCTAGATCCCATTCGATGGTTTCCCGTAACGACACAAGCATTTAAAAAGCTATATAAATTGTCTTCGTTGATAAAAGCCCTTCTTCTTTTCGCCTAACAAATTAAAAGTACTCAGCTGAATATCATTAGAGTGATAAGCTTTTTCTTATGGTTTTCCATTTGTCCAGTAAGGACATTTTCACTTGGTTTATAGTTCAGTCTTCAAACAACGGTCCTAGAAAAGAAAACAAGTTTTTAAAGATATTTTATCGCATTCGCTCACTTTAATTCATACATTTGATATTATGACTGGGATCGACCAATGGAAAACATCATATCGTCAAGAAATAACTTTATTGAAATCAATTTCGGCTAGTGATACAAATACACGTAAAATTAATCAATAATTCGAGAACAAAACAAGTCAATATGCGAAACAAAAAAAATCTTTAAATATATCGAGATTGAGGAATAATATTCATGACTTTCCGTGAGACTGATGTTCCATCAGTAAGACAAAATCCAACGCCTACCAATATAAAACTAATCAGCGAAATGAAATAAAAATATAGTCTCAACAAAGTATATTTTCTCTCCAATGATGAAAGTCGGTGTTATCAGTCAATGATTAAACATCAACGCATGTTCAATAAGTACTTGTTACATGACCGCTTATTACACATACTCGGCATCTTCAATGAAACGACGAGAGTCTTAATGCCAATCTCATAATGTTGACAAATTAATACTGTTGTCTCGATGAAGTTGTTCATTAGCATCGGTCGAGTTATTACATCCGACTAATTTAATCCCGAAATTGAGAGAGAAATGATTTTTATATAGTATTAAAAAAAAAAATGAGTTGATAGTCGCCACGTGGGAAATAATATAAATTTGTTTCATTAAAATAATACAAAATCACTCGTTTTCGTTAGGGAATACTGAAAACGCTACTACTCTAAAAGGACAGACTATGCACGATGAAAAATCCCTTGAAAAATGCATTCTAATACTCGCTAGTACCAGAGCTGATTATAAGAAACGAATGGATTATTTCAATAATACTAATTCAAACTCAGCCATAAAATAATGATTTCCCACTTCACTTTGTAATTGACAAGCAATAATGACTCAACATAAGAAATATTAAGTACGATTTCAAGTCACAAATACCTAAATATAATCATTCAAGGTCAGTGAAGTTCATCTTTGATCGATAGACATGATTTTTCGTACTATGACAGTAATTAAATGTGAAGTGTTTCAATATTTTCTGCATTTCGTCGATTATTCCGTTGATAATTGTTGACAGGATAGACTATTCGTAATAATGACCTACCCATTGACTATTGACATTGTTAATAAAATCATTCTGATGTTAGCAAGCCCAAATGATCTCATTGTTGCTTTTCATTGTTTGCCGAGAGATAACAATTCCTCGTTCTTAATCTATTTATCACAATTTTGAGGTAGGTTCGTAAAGCCTCTTGCCTCTCCCTTAACATCTACAGCCCATTGTATCGATGGAGATGATGATGATGATGATGATGATGATTAAACTTGCACTAATTACAATGTCAATTATTATCACGGAAGCAGACAGTCATATTGTTGGTATAAACACTCGAACAACCTCGCTTTTTGCCAATCCATTTTTTTTTTTTTTCCACTCTCTGACCGACATCTGGGCCATGAGTTGGACTTTTTTTTTCTCATTGGTAATGGAAAAAAGAGCCCCTCAGAATTACTCCAAAGTTATAGTATTGATTCAGTCGTTGTACTCGTCTTTCCTTTTTACTCCACATCGTACAGGGCCAGATACAATCATTTTTTCTTTTAGGTAGTGGTAACTCTTCAACCGAATGTCAGCGAAATCCTGATGAGAAAATATAAGTTCATATTCCTTACTGGCTAATCAATTAATTATTGAAATTATTTGAATAAGCTCGACGATATTATATTATAAATAGACAGCAAAAAATAAATAGAGAATGGGAATGACAATCCAAACTCACCCAATAGCCAAAGGGAATCTGTGAATGACTGGCATTGACAATACTCCACAATGCCCATAACAGATGAGAAATGATCGAGAAGACTTTGACTTCATCCATCAACTTTTCCTCCTCTGCAGCTCCCTCCTTGCCAATTGTTCTCAAGTAGTGTCGAATGAAGTGGAGCTATCAAGAGAAAATTAAACTATATTACTCGAGTGATCGCTGAGAGGTGGAAGTAGGATAAAAAGCTACTCTTTTACATGAACATTATAATCTAAAAAATTGAATTGTTAGGTAACGATTATCCCAGTAATTTAATGAGTTGATTAACAAAAGAGAACATGAGAAAATTCTTGATAAAATAATGATAGTTTAATTTCCAATAGTGAAAATAATCACCAAAATATACCAATCCATGTAAGATGAACGTAATTTTGAGTAATTAAATATAAATGAATAAATGAGGCAAAAAAAAAGTCACGAGATGTGAGTCTCCTCATATGATAAGATGACTATCTATACGATATGAAATACAGTGCACAGTCACAATAATTATCAAGAGGTGTGGTAAAAACCTCCGAAAATACTGAAACCTATACCATATCGTGGTAATATCTTAACGCACTGCAATTTCAATTTAGAAACAATAACGAATTATTTCCGCTGATTTATGCCAGTAGGCCAAACTATTTTGGACTTTTATTATTCATTTGATTATTAGAGTGCGTGTACAAGGTACTCTAGTGCTTGCTGAGATGCTTGTTGCTCGCCCAATTGTTGACTGGCCCACTTCCTGGCCGTCTCTCTGTTAGATTCCACTAGTGGCCAAGCAGTGTGTTGCCGATGCCATTATCACCGTCATAAGTGGAGATACACGGAGGCCTTCAGCCTTGTCTCAGTATTTTGCGGTCCTGTGAAACTAACATATACACACGCAACACGCCAACGTGGGCCCTAAAACTCCCTTTCTGACAAGGGACAATCATAAATTTAGCCCTTATGTGAATTTTAATATCGCTTTTATTGGGGATCTCAAATGATCTTATCAGCCTACACGTGATCTTACAGAATCAAAACGTATTTTTATCAATCCCTATGACAAATTTCATACGTTAGATATGACAAATCAACATTTTTTATACAATAAAATTCGTTTGAAATTCTATTTAAAAATTATCCAACTTTTTTGTTTATAATTTTGCTAATAAATACATTGGATAGATATAAGAAAAATGTTTCTATTGAATTTGTCCATCTATTATAGATATTCAATATATTTCCTTTAAATTTCATATTCCATCAGTTTATGCAAAACCCTCCAAAGCCGTCACATGACACGAGCCCTATTCTGCTAATGATTAATGATCCTGTAAATGATCACACGTATGCCTTTATAAACCCAGAATGTTTTCCGTATCTTCAGTCGTATAGAATCGAACGAATTGAAATGTCACAAAATATAGGGAAAATTTGCTCGTACCATGGAGCAAAAATATGTTCACTCTTGTGGCTTAGCCCGTAACTTACGCGTAACTTACCTTTTGCTCATCCGAGGGCTCGGCATTCTGTCTCTCATAGTAGAATGGATACTCGGGGGCTGTATAGTCGTACTGCCACTCGATAAAGTGATTTGCCATGTCAAAACTACGATAATTATACGCCGAGTACTCAAAGTCTATTAGTACTAGTTCACGTTTGCGAGTATTTTGACGGAGTAGAATGTTGCCCTCTTGCATGTCGTTGTGGCAGAAAACTACCTCGTATTTCTGTTGATTTACAAGATTTCTGAGAAGAAAAAATTTCCATTCATGGTTTATTGTCGTATGTGCCTATTAATCATTTCACGATTGATGCAAGTCAACTCGTAAATAAGCAACTAGAATTAACGATTTAATTCGAATCTTATTACAGATCGCTATATCGTTATATTTCAAGGCAATTTCGATAAAGTATATCAATCTTGTTGGCACAATTTGTGTGAACAAAAGTCATCGAAACTTGCATTGCCCAGGTTCAAAGCTCCCCACCCCGTTCACCTGAGTTGATGTTAGGGTAAAATAAAGAAGAAGAAGAAGGATTGGACACTTACCTACACCAGGCGATCTCCTTGCCCAACTTCATCGACTTAATTCTATTGACAATGTCCATTTGCTTGGCATCAACAACCTCACAATTTTGGAGTAACTCCTCAACACTGCTCAACCAATTGTTCATGGTATCCCAGAGCCACGTGGGCTCTTTGTTGATGGGCACCTGCATTCGATGAATTTGTGCCATTTTCTCAGCTATCAAAGAACTCAATTCGGGATCAGCAAGCTCGTTAGTGAGCAATGGACGAGCTGGAATGTACTCTTCAATCCTACCACCTGGGAAGAGACCATGGAGCTTCGGTCCCAATTTTCGCTCCGAGAGTAAGGCAAATATAACAGACTCTGTTATCATACTTTCGACTGTCTTTCCACCGTGTAATTGACCGTAAATTCTGAGGAGCACCTGACGGGGCTCACCACGCAATGGAGCTGTGCCTTCTGGCAATTGAACTAGGTATACCCAGTTGCTGAGGCCACCGCTGCAATGATGAATTTATTATTAGTGGTATTTTCAACATATTGTAAGATCCACTCAAATAATAAAACCATTCAACATAAAAGAATGTGCATCCAAAGCAAGAGACGATTGTACATTGAGTTAGTGAGTCTTGATTGATTGATATTAATCTGAGAATTTCTTATGATGTCACGTATATTTCTGATGAATATTAATTAATTCCATTGACTACATAAGATTACATTTCAGTTCAGGATTAGGAATTGTTAAATTCCATCCACCAATCAGTATATCTCATTGTCAAGTATTAACTTGTCAAGAATGATTGGTTAATTCATAATCCGTCATTTTCCTCAATGCTCTCCTCATTTTTATTTCAATAATAATCTTGAGCTCCAATAAAATGGATAAGATTAGCAAACCTTATGTGCTTGACAACAATATTATCCGAGTTGACGTGTTTCCAGATTCCTGCCAAGGAGTCACGACAAATTCTGGCTGCTGTTGACCTCATCTCAGGATTAGAATCAGACATCTGAAAGCCAACCAAATAGACTCATTATTCAAATGAGTTCGATGAACTTTAAATGAGCTAATTCATTTATATTTATGATCAATTCACTCATTGATCCAATAACAGCTCTGATTATCACAGGAATTTTTATCGTAATCGGGGGTTTTCCTCATCAAGTTTATATTCAGATAACGATAGTATCAATCTCTATAATCCCACTTTATTCCATATTCATGATTATACATCATGAAAAAGCTCCAATTACTTTGAAAATTTCGAGTCATAAATGACGTCACTTTATCGAGCAATATTTGTAGGTGATAATTAATGTCATTTTTTATTCATCATGAGTCCTTTGTGGGTGATAAATGACACTGATAATTCACAAATATCCATCAACAAAACTGACGTCAATATGAAATTTGTCGTAAGCAATCCGATAGTTATTTATAATTTCAACATTTGGCATTTAATAAAAACGAAACTAGATCAATTCAATTGCAAACAATATTTTACAGTGGCATGCTTTAATAAACATTATTTAACTATAGGTGACCAATAATTGGATGATATATCGTCCAAATGATATAGTAGGAAAATAAAAATGAAGATGAAAGTTAGGTTCACCCACTAATATTTACACATTTATCCAGCGATTCACTTTCCGAAACTAGCAATCTTGTTGTTAATTTCTCGATTCCCCTCCGCATCAATAACAAATAAAAGACGAACAATATTTGAAGGTTCAAGGTGGAATAAGCCGACGTGTCACCAGCTATATAGAGATGGCTATATAGTGACCTGAAATAAGATTTGAATCGATTTTGAGGCAGTCAGGAAGGCTAGAATGGGGGGGGGGGAGGGGCCATGGAACGATGACACACGAACGCCTGCACGAGGACAACCGAATGAATTTTGTATTTTTACACTTGGAGAAAATATCAAAGAGGATATTGGCTATTTTGCACTCTTTATCGTATTTTGCCTCTCATCTAGTGAGAATATGTAACCATAAAGAACAGAAGATTTTAAAATCTTAAAATGAATAATTACAACATTTTTTCCAAAAAGAAGGAGTTAAATTAATTAAATTAATTAACCTTTTTAATATTAAGTTAAATTTGGCCATGAAATTTCAAAGCAGGCATTCTCTGAATTCAAACGACTCTTTCAACTCTTTCAGATGAAAATTATCCGATGGAATTTACGTTAGGCGGAAGCATCGCGGAAAAATCGACATTTTAGGAATGAGAATGAAAGGGAAATTATATACGATACCAAAATGAGTAAGTACCCGTTCAGGGGTTTTCAATTTGAATTAATGACAGGTTTTTAAAAATTTTGTTTGAGGTCTGAGGCAGGCAAATGATTTTTTTAGTCATTCCACTGCACTCGTCCAATTCTGAGTTATTGACGTCAGTTGAAGATGTTTCATTTTGCCCCACTCTTTAACATTTCAACTGCTTCTATATTCGTTATTTCTGAGCAAATGCATCTGCTCAACACGTGGAGTGACGTGACAGTTTGTTGACATTACTGGAGCCCCAGACGGTCTTAATGACTCAACTATCGGGGATAGAATTGAAATGCATTCATTGATAAATAGTCAACACGAAGAGATCTATGACCTACGAAAACATAAAAATATGTAGTGGAATACGCAATCAGTATATATGATAATTACACTTGGAATAAAAGCGTCATAATATTAGAGCCACCATCATCGTCACAATGACCTCTCAGAAATTGTGAGCATGAAGCATTTAAAGGTAGCATTGAAGGTAGGAGAATTGATGGACAATTTAATCCTCAAATTTCAGAAAAATATATTTTATCCCAACAAAATTGGCTAGAAATACGTGAAAACTACGTTTGAATTTTGAATCATCCCCAAAAAACATGGCCAACTAGTAGCTTTCCATCCTAATCTAGATCTGCTTATCTTCCCTGTACAAATATTTATTCACAACTCACTAACATTTATTCCCATTTACTTTAAATAATAAATCAATTATTGTTGAAAATATAATCTTAGAGTCAAATCTTGACAAACATGACGTCGGCCTTTTGCAGGCGGAAAACTGGATGATTCAATCGTCAGGCCTTCGGAAATTTTACTCCCCGAGGTTATTTATCGCCGATAACAAAAACCAATCTCGTAGCCGATGTATAGGTGCGGTAAAATGATATATATCTACTGCCACGTAGCTCCGAAATTCTCTGAATGCTCACTAGAAGCCTTAATGTCAAATGTTTTTCAATTTTTTCATCCTAATTTGTGCTTATTTATTTATTTATTTTTTTCATAAAATCAATTTTTAAATACTTAATCCAGTGTCTTATGTAAAAAATCCAAATTTGGAGGATTTCCCGCATGAATAAAAATAAATATAAAATGTTTCAAATTTATCGAATGAAAAAAAAAAAAAAAAAATCTTGACATCCGTTAGAAAATGATCTATTCTTTTTTGCGCAAATCCGATTATTCGTTTCCATACAGGAATATTAAAAAAAAATAATAATAGACCTACTTTATAACAGTGGGAATTTTTTTTTTTTTTTTACTGTTTCTTGGTAAAAGTTGAAAGTTATTGTTGTCGGTAGAGCTACTCTAATTGCTCTCCACCGTACCCTTGGTTGCACATTTCCAATGTGTCATTTCGTATTGATCTGTCGCAGGTAAATTTATCGTCTAGCCGTCTACACTAAGAACTACGGATCGCTGATTGAAGCCAAGATATCTATACGACTCTTCGGCGTCAAGATGCCCAATGACCCTGCCATCCATCAGGTTCATTTCTTTCCCCCCACCCCCATTCAATCAGAAATGTGTTTGATCAGGGATCACTTATCTACATAGACACCTGTGCAACAGCTCAAGCGATTCCCAAATTTCATTCAACCTCTATCGTTATCTCAGGTCCAATCGTTAGACTAGGATGAAAAGTTGTACACACCCAAATAACAAACAGCTGCTGACGCAATTCCCTTCATAACCTTCACAATCAATTCTAAGCTACAAAACACATCCAGAATAAGAAGTAAAAATTCATTCGTTTATCAGTTCAGTGAAACTTTAATTACACTCACTCCCACATATACATCGGTCAGCGATATCGAATTAGAATAATTTTTGGGGTTATTACAATAACTTGCTCCGGATCGGTAAATTAGAAATCTAATCCTATGGAGTTTAATCTGAATAACAAATAATAATAAAGAGACATACCTTGCTACTGACACCCATTCTCGTAGGTTCGTTCAGGCGTAGAAAAGCAAGTTTTTGATAAGGAAAATCCGCTCATTCACTGATTTTTACAGTTCACTGCGGCACTAATCTCAAGGCGTTTTATTAATAATATCGTGAGCAGAGGATATGAAGATGGAAATAACAATCGAACTAGAATTGCAGAAATTTTCCAGTTGAGCTGGGAAATTCGGACAAGAGTCGTTGCTTGTTGTGTTCTGTCAGATCTTCTTTGAGAAGAACTAATAAGTTGTTGGCCTGGGATCAACTGTTGGTTCACCTGTACGGAGCGACGAGCTGCTATTGAATGACAGATAAAAATGCAGAAGGCGAACTTGAGAGGTGGATTGGTGGTCACGTGGCCTGGATTATCCGGAGGGGGGATATCACACACCAGCGGACAGAAGAACGTTATGTCTATATACTGATCGTACGATCGCGCCTCGCCGATTCACCAATCAGGTAAGGTCTAGACGAAAAATTGTTGCCATTTTTTTTTTCGATAATTGAATGTCAACAAAACACCTGCAGATTAAAATTTTATTTGGAAAATAGCGAGAGTTCTCCAAGACGGAATAACACATAAATCGATTGTCTATATTTATTATTATTTCGTTTGGTTGGATCTCGTTATCTTATGCAGGGGCCATGGAAATTTCAGAGTTTTTTTTTTCTCAAGTTGGTCATTTATATTTATCGTATCCGCAAATTAATTTAAGACTTTCTTTCCGTGGGTTTTCTATTTTCTAGGGGGTTTCATGATTTTCCTTGGAATTTTCATTATTGATGGAATAATTAAAATATAGTAACAGAGAAAGAATTTTTAAAATGAATATAATTGTATTGTAAGAATAATATTGTAGATTGTTCTGCCGGTAGAAATGAGCACCGAAAAATTGGAGAAATAGCATTTGAGTTGTTTAAGGAAATTAAAATTTTTTTTTATAATTTTCAAAATATTACTTCTAATTTATATGTAGAGGCGTTAGGGATTGCGATTTTTAAGAGTTTCTAAAATTACAGTGAGGAAATTTAATGATGCTTAACTTTGATTATTTGACCAGAACTCCACGTTATATTTCCATTATCATACATTGTTTAAGCTTCTGAATAATAACCTTCCCAGCTTATCTTATCTTCGGAAATTCCAATTTCAAAAGTCGTTCTCTATTATTTTCCACTGTTGGAAGAATATTTAAGTGATAAATAATTTTACTGGAATAAATTTATTTGGCCCCCTATGCGTCACATCTTCGAGTGAATCGTGTAAGAATTTTTATTTGCTAAACAAATTTTACGTGGCAAGATTAAAAAAAAAAAAAACCTGCGCAGTGCAGTTAGAGCTTCGTCATGAAGCACGTGAGAAGAACTTGATGTGTTGATAGAATTAACATTCGACTCGTGTATTTACAGCTTTTTCACACCCCTAAATCATATAATCATTTTTTTAATTGTCAACCTTGTAACCTCTCAATAACATAACAAATAATCTTCAAAAATCAAATCTATTTAATTTAACTTACTCCGAAAATTCCAACTGGGCAATTATTAATCAATGTTTAATCAATGTCCAATGTTTGTTCTGTATAACCCAACTGGCGAAATTCCTATAGTAAAATTCACTTTAAATTCCTGTCAGTATTAGTGTGTTATTTTTATGCTTGGTACTTAGTAAATTGCAAAGTTTTTGAGAGTACTCTTACTATCGCTTGGGATTACCGAGAACATTTAGACGTCACCTTTGACGTATTTCTTCCACCTGGTAAACAGTATACGAGGATAAATTGTCGATCTCCTGTTAAATGTTAGATGACACTGGATATAGTATAATTATGGACTTGTCATCATGATTTTCCATCTGGGAATTGTCATTGTATACTTATCAATCATGTCAAGTAATAACAAATTCCCTTTCTATGTTATCAGGACGGTGGATTCCGTCTCCAATGTAATTGTCAAACTATCAATAACCTCGGTGACCCAAATCGCCTCCACTGATTACACTAATTTACTAAAAGAATTTTTGTTTTTTTTATGAAATCCAATTCCGACTTCATAATTGAATTTTATTACAATCACAAAATAATTTTATTTGTCATTAGTCGAACGAGTTTCAAATGAGGTTCAAAACTACATATTGAAAATCTGAGTGATTGGAAGCCTCCTCAATGAGGATAATAAAGCATTTTTTGCCGGCTTCAGTCGGAGTTCTCGCATTGACATTGGAGCATTCAACCATTGTACAAGTTTCTTCACAGCTGTTTCAGATGTATTGCAAAATATCCTCCAACGATCGGACACTTCAACAACATTCCATTTGTTTTGGAAAATACTCGGAATACAGTACATAAGAAATAATACTCATGCATATGAATGAGCGACAGGTCAGAATGAATAGATGTTTTTCCTCCGTTGGCGCATTATCCCCCCAGACAACAATACATTTTGACACTTGCCCACCTTTGCAGTCTGAAGATTTTGTCAAATGGCACTGAGACAATGATCAATGAGAGACTAAACGTTCAGAGTCACGGGATCTCGACATATAGCAACCATAAATAGGCCTTTCTTTTCCTATTGACAGTTAGTTAAACACCAAACGTAGACAACGCGACTTGTTTTGTTTTTTTCTCATTCTCATAATAATAACAACTGCAACGAGAGAGATGTTGCTTAAAATTTTCCTACCATTATTCCAAGTCCTTGGGTAAGACGAATCATTTTATGATTTATGTAACGAGAGGTATTAATGTTGCATGAGAAACTTGCCAGTCGAATAACTAGTTAACGGCAGTATTTTTCCTTATTGTAAATCGAGTTTCTAGAAATTCAAGTCAAATCTATCCCTCAATTACTCTATTAGTGTACTTGTCAGTGAGACAGAATGTTGAGAGGAAAAACCAATTCTAGGAATGAAATTGATGCTTAAAAATTTTTGTGGAAAAAAGAAAAAAATTTTAATTCATGATTTCATAAACGGTTTGGCTTGATTGTGGCGGAAAACAAAAGGTCCCCAGAGTTCCGAGAGTAAAAAGAAAGAATTTCTCGCCTCCAGAGTAAAATCCCATGATGTTTATTCAGACAAGCCAGCAAATAAAAAGGCTACTTGAACCAGATAGTTGACCCCTAAACATGAATGAAAGGGTCTTAAGTTGCCCAATCAAATAGAGAGTTCAATTCCGGTAATATTTATATACGTTCATTGGACTGTCACTGTATTTGTAATACATGTTTATTAACTCGGTTGAGATAAGCATTGCAGTGAAATAAGGCATAGTGTAGTCCTCAGTGTAGTTGACCAGTGCAATTGGCATCAGCTCAGTGGTATTTTGTTTTTATCCAAAAATTGGATTAGCATAATTTTCAGTACATTGTTTGTCAAAAGGAGTGTGGATAAGTGGATATTCCGGGTAAGTGTTGAGTGTTTTTAATCGGCTTTAGTAAACACTCGGCGAAACACTCTAAATCATCCATATAGCCATAAACACTCGCGCACCCATTTGGATGCATCTTATCACTTACTGTATTGTATAAAATTACTGTCGGATTACAACACAAAATTCTTCCATATGCTTGATGCCAGTTGGTGGAGAAAAATCCATTCATTATTGTCCGATCGACATAATTATTTTGTAAATCCTTATTCAAATAAAAATAGTATTTGGCTATGCGGCTATGCGACCATTAATATCCAAAGCAAGTCGATATTTATAGGTGAAGTCACACTTATCAACAAGCTTTTTCTTTGTGTACTCTATATAATGAATCAGACCCAGAGAGTTAATTCTGGGTGTGAATGATCAGGGCTTTGTACAATAGTTTTTTTATTATGCCCCATGGAAAGCCCATTTTGCTTAATGCATATTTATTCAACAGAGTCTTCAACATGGCTCAAACTCAAACCTCAGTCATTATAATGAAGTCATGGGGAACTGTTGACGGAAAGGAAGTGAAAATCTTCACCCTGAAGAATCAAAACCGTCAGGAAGTGGATATTCTGAATTATGGTGCTACTATCAGAGCCATTCGTACTCCCGATAAGAATGGCAAGGTTGACGACGTTGTGCTAGGATTTGATAATATCGAAGGTATTGATATTAATTGAATGTTAATGCCATCTATTCCCATTGCAATTTCATTTCTTTTACAATGAATAAATTTCGTGCAACACTCAACTAAAAATCTTAATAGGATATCTGAAATCAGACAACCCATACTTCGGAGCGACCGTTGGCAGAGTTGCCAATCGTATTGGCAAAGCTAAATTTCTCCTGGATGGAGTTGAGATAAATGTCTCGAAGAACATAGCCCCTAACACCCTCCATGGAGGTTTCAAAGGCTGGAATGCAAAAATTTGGGAATCAGCGATTCAAGGTGATGAGTTGGTGATGTCTCTTCTGAGTGAGGACGGCGAGGAGGGCTTTCCAGGGGCGATTATCGTCACGACTGTCTTCAAGCTCAACAATGGTGGGACTCTTTCCATCGCCATGAAGGCCAGTGGTACCAAAGCCACTCCGATTAACCTAACTAATCACAGTTACTTCAATCTCGCTGGACACGTATGTTAAAACGAATCTATTTATTTAAATTCAATGGCTCTTCATTTTTCAAGTACCAGACGTTTTTCATAGAAAATGGCCATTTTTTTCTTTAACTTTTCTTCCTGTAATATATCGCATAAAATTTTCATTTTTTAATACGATTTCTTTGTTAATTAATGCAAGTAATCGATTCATTCCAAATTCTATCGACTTGCTTTTCCACGAAAAACCTTCCTCAAAAATAGTGAATTCTGGAAACGTAGTTAATTGAATGGGTGCAGTGACTTGAGTACACTTTATTCTCCCCCATAAATCACGAAAAAAAAAAAAAAAAAAAAAAAAAAAAAACAGGAAGAATTGTATTCGGTAAATGAATTTGATGGATTAACGGGGAACATTCCTCGTAGAACTGTCAAATATGGAAAAAAATTTCATTAAAAAAGAGTGACAATTATAAGAGGTTAAGGTTTTTCAGTGTCAATGCACCCATTCATTGATTCACCTATTCAATTTCAGGCAACCAATGCAACTGAGCTGTACAAACACTCGATTATGCTTAATGCAGATCGTTGGACAGTGACAGACGGCGAAAGTATTCCAACCGGTGAAATCCGATCGGTCGCCAATAGCATAATGGACCTACGAACCCCCAAGATCCTCGGCGATGTCATCGACAAAGTTCCTGGAGGTGGTTACGATTACAATTTCTGTATAACTGGCGGCGAAGAGAATCGAGATAGCAAACTCATTGCCAAAGCCATTCATCCTGAATCAGGGAGAACTCTCGAGGTCCGTACCAATCAGCCAGGAGTGCAATTCTATACTGCCAACTTTATGCCAGAATCCAATACAAGCGGAATTGTGGGGAAAAATGGCAAGAGCTACTTTAAACATGGAGCTTTCTGTCTAGAGACACAGAATTATCCGGATGCTGTTAACCACGAGAACTTTCCTAACAGTATCCTGAGACCTGGAGACTTGTACCACCACACTGTGGAGTATAAATTCGGTGTCAAGGCTTAATTGAATAATTTAATTATTCAATGGCATTTATTATTCAACAAAGCAAATAATTACTGATACTTCAGAGAAGAAATTTCGTTCAGTTGTTCCCAATTGTTCAATGATCTTTAATTGTCAGTAGTCAAATTAATAAAATTAATTTTTGTGTAAATTAATTAAAAAATATACACGTATGTACACATCTTATTTATTTAAACTGAATGAGGTAATGTTATTCGAGAGGTTAATACTCAAGAGGCCAACGACGGGGACAAATTCACTTCCAGGGGATTGTGTTTCTTTTTTACTACTCCAGTATCAATGCTCTCTAGTAATCGATCTTCCCGTTGATCTTTGACTGGGGCTGTTGCCGGTGTATGGCGATCGGATAACCAACCCTCCACGTAATATCCAGTGAATCCAACGACACCGGCGAAGGGGAGGGTTACTATAGGGACGTATCGTCTCAGGACACCCATCACCCAAGGCCACATTATCGGTTATTAAATTTATACTTTTTTTTTTTTTTTTGGCGCTAGAAAGTGAGAGACGTATTGAGAGGATAACCTCTAAATTCACTCTCACGAGGAGATTCTATGTATACTTACACGTATTCTCGAGCCACTTACTCCTTCTGATTGATTTTTAGAGAGTTCTCGTCTTTATTGGAGAATCAATGTTAATGACCATGCGAGGTTTTTGGTGAAACCTGGTATAACAATCGTCGACAGTGATAGGAACAATAAACGCGTGTGAGTATGTTGTGCGTTTGTACAAGAAACTGAGATCTGATACTATATAGTAGAAATCTGTTTAATCGACTGGGAATTTGAATTTTGCCAGCAACAATAAATAATATATATATATATATATAAGTATAATAATATTAATTATTAAAAATGGGAATGAAAATGTAAATGATTTTGGAGACAAGATTGTTTAACGGTTTAATAAATTGCTTACTAGAATACCTTATTATAGATATACTTGATGTAATTGTGCAGGCGAAATTTCAAGTTATTATTACTGAATGAAATTTTTTTGATGAGCAAAAAAATCATAAAATGGACAATAGTATTAATTGAACTACAATAAAACTGCCAAATCAACATAGAAAAAACTCACTTTTTATTAATAAAATCACATGAAATGTTATTTAATGCCATAGGATCGTCCTCATTATTCTGGTAGTGGAAAATATTAATTCTAGCCTCATTGTGATGGCTATGCTTGTGAGCCTTCAACGAGCCCAGCTGAGAGAAAGTCTTCTGACAGAAATCACAGGAGTAGGGTCGTTCTCCAGAATGAATCCTCTGGTGTCTGATGATATGACTCTGATGGTAGAAAGTCTTATCGCAAATTCGACAGACGTAGGGACGCTCCTTAGTGTGGGTCCTCATGTGAGACTTGAGATCAAACTTCTTGAAGAAAGACTTTCCACATTGATCGCAGACGTGATTGCGCACTTTCAGGTGATCCCTCTTGACATGTTCATTGACTTGAGATAAGGTGGAATAGACCCTAGGACAAATCTCACAAACGAATTTTTGTGGTCCCTCCGGCCTGTGATTGCTCGCCAGATGTTTATTCAGCGTTGATTTCCAGGCAAAAGAAATTCCACAATGTACACAATGAAACTTCTGTTGATCCAGAGAGTGGATGCCTTTATGTTGCCTCAGGTTTGAGGCAGTTGAGAATTTTTTCCTGCAGATTGTGCATTCGTACTTCTGCTCTTGACTTTGACTCTTGCTACTCGAGTATTTTTTCCTGGGTCTCGTGCGGGCTGGCAACGTGTCATTAGCCAAAGCTTGAATATTCTTGAGACCATTGCTATTTGAATCGTCGATAGTCTGATTTCTAGACGAGTTGTTTTTCTCCTCCTCCTCCTCCTCCTCCTCGAGGTAGGTGAGAGGGTCTCTGATGAGTTCAAAGAACTGATCTCCCTCCTCGTGCTGCACCAATCGCACTCCTGGGATCTGATTCTCATCGTATCCAATGATTTCCTCGAAAGTCGCCAGTAAGTCGGAGGATTTCACATGTTCAAAAGCAGAATCCTCAGACAATCTCTGAGTCTCATTTGGATGATTAGTCAATGGTGGTGGATTGAAGGAGTTCTGCAAATCTCCTAGACTCTGCAACTCTAAATGCTCGATGAAATCTTTATTTATCAGACACACCTCCACGGACTCTTCCAGAGAATTCACAGCTCGAGATTGCAGATCAAGGTGCTTTTCGGTCAAATAGTCAATTTCTAATTCGAGTAATTGTTGACCCAGATCTCCATGTACTAGTCGAAAGTTCGTGGATATATCAGTTTTTTCGTCGTAAGGAGCAGATAGCCTGCAACTGTGATCTCGATGTGACGATTGAGTTCCAAATTGTATTTTGTATGTTTCGCACTGGAGGCTCTCCTCGTTCCCAAAATGCCTCCTTTCATGTTGTCGTAGAAGAACGATTAAGGGAAAAGTATCGCCACATATTTTGCAGTAATGCCTACGCTTTATAAATTTCTTTATTCCAGCATCTTCACCATTATATCCATTTCCATTGATAATCGTCGATTTTCTGTCGTGAATACGCTTGTGTCTAACTACTGAGCTTATCTGGCTAAATCTTTTGCCACATATCGAGCAGGGATACGGCTTCATTCCTGTATGAATTCTAGAATGTCTAATTAAATTAGACACATGATTGAATTTTCGTCCGCACAGATTACAAGTTGACTGATTAATCCCAAGATGTGTATTCACATGAGTATTTAAATCGGCCTTTCTGAAGAAACTTTTCCCACAAATCTGACATGTCTGAGTCTTCTCACCCAAATGGACACTTCGTTGATGGTAATCGAGGTGAGAGGCTCGATCAAACCTCATATAACATTCCGGGCATGTAAAAGGTCTCCCCACAGCAGTTCCACAAACCTTTTGATTCAATTGTTGAGTAACATGTGAACTATTCAAGTCAGCTTGGACACATAAATTTTCCTGACACTTATTTCCACTCGAGGAAAAACTACAGACACCTTCACAATTGACATTTAACATTATTTGTGAAGGAATACTTGTTTCGGAGGGATGAAAACAATATTTTCGACCTCTAAAATGTCCACAATGCA